>JAVTVY010049502.1:0-22993 GCA_036873755.1 Hanleya hanleyi
GTTGAAACAGGATATCACGTAGGATAAATCGTAGAACACACCGGTAAATAACGTACCCAGCACCACGACTAGACACACCACAGTACCGACTTGTGCTTTTCGTGTTCTTAACAGTACGGGTAGAGGACGTGTACTCTCCATGGTACAGTCCTACACTGAAGGCGGGGGGGTGATAGGCGTTAGCATTTATAGACGTTTCATGTCACGACCGGACACCCAGGAATTAAAGGAACGAGGCCAACCTTGCCATTTGACGAAATGATAGGGAATGCCACGTCGACGTTCCGTTTTCAAAATCTTCTCCACCGTGTAGTAGTCTTTCGGTGTTTTCACTATGGGTTGTAATTCTGCCTCGTAAAACGTGCCTTGCAGTCTCTCGCCTTGTAGATCTTCCAGTTGATAGACGTGGGGTTGTCGAGGTTTATGGCGCACGATGACAAAGTGTTCATCACTCCAGTTGGGTAAATAGCCTTTCTCAAATTGTCCTTTCACTTTACTGATCCGTACCGTATCTCCCCGTTTGTAACGGGGTGCCGTCAAGGGTGGACTGGAGGAGGAGTACAGCGTAGCACGAACTTGATGTTCGTTCCCTTCCGTCACAGTCCGGGGGGCTCGCTGGATACTGCGATGATATGCCCGATTGTAGCCTTGCACCAGTTGGGGAAGTACATCCAGGTAGCGTCGCGTGTTTTGAGCCGTAAAATATTTGTACATCCGGCCTTTGAAGGTGCGATTAAAGCGTTCCACTACCGATGCTTTCGTCTCATTGTACGTGTGAAAAAAAAAAAATACCTTCTTTTTCTTAAGAAAGGCTTGAAAGGGTCGGTTGAGAAATTCTGTGCCTTCATCTGTTTGTAAATACAGAGGTTTGCGCCCCGTCTTGAAAATCTGCTGAAACGCGGCTATGAGATTCTCTCCTGTTTTGGTACGCACGGGTAGGACCCAGGCATATTTTGATAGAATATCGATACAGGTCAATATGTATCGATTTCCATTATTGTCAGGTGCAAATCGACTCATGTCCACTAAATCCGCCTGCCATTGCGCGTCGATCCCTCCCACAATGACCCGGTTACGACGAAAATGACGTCGGACAGCTCGATGTAAACTGTACGTATCTTGGGTTTTTAACCAGTCTCGAACTTCACTTCGACTGATCCCTGGGGCCGCTCGAGTCAATGCCCCCACACCACTATAGGCAGCTGCACTCGTTGGATTATAATACAAATCAGTTAATACTTGGTGAATTTCCTTGTTCTCCCGCCGCTGCCGCCCCATCACGCACTTCGTTCGTCTCCGTCCCAGGTCCGTCGATCTCTTCCCCGGGTGATACTGAGTTCGTCCCGTCCGTCTCGTCCCAGGGTGATACTGACCCTCTAGCCGCTCTGCATTCTATACATATAGGCCTTTTTTTTCCGGCTGTAGGAGGAGCTGGTTTACAGAAACAAAATTCTGCTAGTCTTTCACCCGGTTCAGCGAACGCCTCTTCTATCGCACGAACCCACGCTAATTGTTCAGGGGATCGATCGTCCGGTGATAATAACTGGTCGACAATAGGCATTATTGTCTTGAAGGCTGCCCACAGAGAGGGAGTTAGGCTGATACTCCGCTCATCTTTATACCGACCTAGCCGTATACAGTGGGGTCGTAGGAAATAGACGTACATGGCATTATCCAGGTGAACGAGCTCTCCGTTCAATTCCCCGCTGATTACCCGTTTAAACTTATTCCATCCATCACGCTGTAGTGTCACGGGATTCCATAGCATTTCTGCGGGGGTCCAATAAATAGATAGAGCGTCTTGCGCCAGTTTTATTTTATCCGCATACACATATAAGCGCACACTGGGTGTAAGAGGCAGAATGGCTCGTAGTGGTAGCGACATGCTTGCTTGCTCTCTATGTCCAACTGATACACACTCTGTCTCTTTCCCTGGTATTTATACTATTCTGTGAGAGGCGGGTCGTGTGCAGAGAATATTTTATCCACCACAGGCACACTGTGTTGTAAAGCCGTCCATAGTTCGGGATCGAGTGTAAATCCGCCTCGTTTGAGAGAGATCAATCGGGCAAAAAAAGGGCCGCGAAAAATGTATACATCGTGATCCAGGTAGATAGTATTTCCATTCAAATGACCGAATAACACACGTTTCAAGGTCGTCCAGCCTTCGGAAGATAATGTCACACGGGCGGGCTCAGGTGAACCCCAGCAACGGGAATCATCATCAATGAGATCGATGCGATCTGAATATATTATTAGGGTACACTCCGAGGTGAGGGTACGAGTCATGATCGATTGGGTGTGCGGATAGAGTATATCGTCCACGTCTGTAATGACAGTTTTCAGCGCCGCCCATAATGCTGGCCAAAGCACAATCCCGTGACCGCCACACTCCTCTAATCGGGGGAAAAATGAAACTTCTCTACTCCGCCGTAGATACACATTCACACCGACAGGCATAAAATCGACTTCCGGTTCTTTGGATTGTAAGACACGTGTCAATTGCCTCCACCCGTCCAGGCTTAAAATTAATTTCACCTCGATCGGGTGCTCTTCGATAAGGTGTAATTCATGTTGATATACAATAAGAAGCACCTTAGACGTGACTTGAAAGAACGCCAGCTCTTTGCCCGGTGATGCCATACTGAACAATGATAAAAATATTAACCCCACACACATGTATATAGAGCGATTCGATATTTTTCATTGTTAACCCTATCTGGCCTGGGGGGTTAAAATAAAAAAATATCCCTGGGAAATTTAATTTGACACGGCAATTAATTTTTTAGACGCACCCCGAGTGCATCAATTAATAGTCTGGACTCATACGAAGATAAAAAATAATACATTATCATGGTTAACTTCGAATATCAAGGGTTCATCATTATCCAAACCAGGCCTACCGCCGCTGTAAAAATAGTCAAATCAGGAGCAAATAAAAGGATAACTCTTACCTCCCAAACGTAATAAGGGGGCAAAACTCTCCATTGACAAACTGCATTTTGAACGACCGAAAAACATGAGGAGAGGAGTTTGGTTGACTCGAATAATGAACAGGGACGCAACTCTCTGTGTTTGACGTCAATATTCAAGCGGACCGGTCTAGAATATGCTCTCGCACCGTAAATCCAGGCCCTGTTTGTTCATTTTTTCTACAGTTCTCATGAACGAAACGATCTGGAATTTTCAGGACACACGTATCGAGTGATGCCCGACAAAAAATTTATAGAGATCGATTCTATTTTTCATTGTTAACCCTATCTGGCCTGGGCTTTTTGGGACCTGTCCAGAAAAAAATACCCTGGGAAAAATATTTAATTTAACACGGCAATTAATTTTTTAAACACTTCCCGAGTACATACATGAATAGTCTGTACACCTACGAGAATTAAAAATAAAATATTAGCAGGGTTAACAGCGTCTGGGAAGTGCTCATCATTTCCCAAACAACACGCCTACCGCTGTAAAAATAGTCAAACCCAGGAGCAACTAAAAGGATAACTCTTGGGTCCCAAACGAATAAGGGGGCACTACTCTGCAGGCATTTGTGTGTATGCGTGTAGTGATACATTACCCGCTGGTACTTTTCAAGCCGACCTCACTGCGCGCGTGACTTTGGAAAAATTGCAAAGATTGGCGCCTAGCTTGTGTTTTCGCACGGTAATCCAAGGCTCTGTTTGTTCATTTTTCTACAATTCTCATGATCGAATCGGCCACCAATTTACGACATTTATTAGCTGCCGTGAACGACATCCACGTCAATGAAAACAGGTGGTTTGTTTTATTACAGCGAGTGATGGGACAAAGGAACCCCATTCCTACACCGCCTGCTCGTCGACCAGTCCAGATAGTGCTGCCAAGAAGAAGAACTGCCGCCGCCGCCGAGAACATAGCAGTCTTCCCTCTGCAAGATATGGGACCCCCCAACCTTGATGAAGATCGTACGGTGCCACACAGGACAATACCGCCAGCCACCTTCCTGGACCATCTCCCAATTTTTTCTTCATCAGACGAAGACGAAAATGAGGAGGAGGTTGTATATCTGCATACCGTGGTGCCACCGTACCAACAGGAATAATTCCACCCAGGTAGATGTTATTACGGAGAAAGTAGACAGGAAAAACTTCTCTGCAGAAGAAAACTGCATAACAAATTGATTTCCAAACGTCCTTTTCAGGATTTGCGATAATAAAAACAAAAAAACAAAAAAAAATGCTTTCGAAAGAGGATGCTTTTTTCTAACTTGGGCACACACCAATTAAAAGCACAGAAATGTCCCACATTTTCCCCTTTCTTAGCAAACTGCATTCACCCAAAAATACAACCCCTGTCCACTATCAACCGTTCTTGTGAAAATTGTTTTAAAACCCCGGTATGAAAATTTATTTTGATAAGCGTGGGGGGTTATGTCCATTAATTTAATATTACAGTCCGCGGGTATATAACGGACTTTATAAAAATTTTTAAACCCCGGTATGCGGGAAAAAATTTATTTTTTTGCACTCACTCACACCGGCAACGCACGTGCTACCAACAAATATGCAAATGAAGGCTGGGGATCGGGAAAGTGAATTGCTGGGGATCACTCACTCACACCGGCAACGCACGTGCTACCAACAAATATGCAAATGAAGGCTGGGGATCGGGAAAGTGAATTGCTGGGGATCACTCACTCACACCGGCAACGCACCTGCTACGAACAAATATGCAAATGAAGGCTGGGGATCGGGAAAGTGGAATGCTGGGGATCGGGAAAGTGAAAATATGCAAATGAGGACCGAAAACAAGTGCAATTGGCCACCATCTTGAAAACCGACACTCACACCGGCAACGCACGTGCTACCAACAAATATGCAAATGAAGGCTGGGGATCGGGAAAGTGAATTGCTGGGGATCACTCACTCACACCGGCAACGCACCTGCTACGAACAAATATGCAAATGAAGGCTGGGGATCGGGAAAGTGGAATGCTGGGGGTCGGAAAAGTGAAAATATGCAAATGAGGACCGAAAACAAGTGCAATTGGCCACCATCTTGAAAACCGACTACCCCTAACATACAAAAAACAAGCCGCCATCTTGAAACACACACACACAGCCGACTATAAATAACGTGTATGTTCACACATTTATTAACAACTACACATCATGAGTTTTTTTCTACGCATCATGAGTTTACCACGAGCCTTGCTCACCCATCATCCTAGAGATGCAAGGAATAGGGGTACAGAAGAACATAGCGAGATAATTACCCGAGAAGGACAAGACAACAACAGAATGGAGGACATACAAGAAAATAACGAGGCCGACACCCGTGATGGAGAACAAGACAGCGGATGGTTAACTACTAGACCTGCAACAATAACCACCTCCACTGCAAACACTGAAAGTATAACCACTTCGGCTGAGATATCACGCCTCAACGAACAAATTCTCGACATGAGGGGAGCGATGTTGGAAATGGAGACGACAATCACGGTACTGGAAGATGAGATATCATACCTCAACGAACAAATTATCGACATGATGGAAGCGAAGTTGGAAATGGAGACGACAATGACGGTACTGGAAGAAGAGATTGCCAGACAAAAGAAACTACGACATAGTGAATTGCCGATGCATTGACGCCGGAGAGGTGCTGTGAAGCAAATATACCGTACCTCTCGTGTGACACTATCCAAAGGCCCTTTTGAGGGCCAATCCATCTTTCCGAAAGAGAAAAACTTCTTTTCATATGCACACGAAACTAACACGAGCTCCCAGCATCTTTTTCCCCCCAAAAAATTTTTTTTTTTTTTTCAAAACAATAACAAAGAAAATCTGAAGTGACAAACCCGTCCTTCGGATGGAAAAGTGGTTTTAAATTTTATTTTCAGGTAGAGGGTCGAGTGAGGTATCATATTGAAGCTGACGTGAAATGCTTCACATTGATACCTCACTCGCCCCGATTGGACCACTAGGGGCGGCTCTAACGCCAAACATCAATATCAACATCAATCAACATCAATCTTCAAAATACCTTTAGAGGTCCCCCTAGTGGACCAATCGGGTCGAGTCCGGTATCATTGTGAAGCATTTGACGTCAGCTTCAATTGGATACCTCACTCGATCCACTACCGCCAAAATAAAAAAAAAAAAAACTTCGTACACCACATGTTGATATCGATGTGCAAAATAACCTTTTTGGCGTTAGAGGCGTCCCTAGTGGTCCAATGGGGTCGAGTGAGGTATCAAATTGAAGGTGACGTGAAGGAGCATCTGATAGACTGGGTGTGGGCTTGAATTAGGGTAATTCTGCACATGCGCGAAGATAATATGAAAAATATCAATCTTCAAAAATAGCCTGTTTGAGGTTAGAGGCGTCCCTAATGGTGCAATCGGGTCGAATGAGGTATCAAATTGAAGGTAACGTGAAGGCGCATCTGATAGACTGGTGTGGGTTGAACTATCAGCATTCTGCGCATGCGTAATCTTGAAAACACCTTTTTTTTGGGGGGGTTAGAGGCGTCCCTAGTGGTCCAATGGGGTCGAGTGAGGTATCAATCTGAAACATTTCACGTCAGCTTCAATTTGACACCTCACTCGACCCACTACCTGCAAAATAAAAATAATCCGGAAAATCTTCTCCACGTCTCATGCTTACTGGAAAAAAGTAAATGGATGGCTGTGCTGGCTGCGTGGCTGACTGGGTGGCTGGCTGGCTGGGAGACAGGTCAGGTAAGTCAGATTGAATACACCCTGGCCCTAAAAAATGAACTCCTTTTATAGCCCATTGACCTCATTTGCATATTTTCAGCGGACAACAGACCGCCATCTTGAACACGACCACCCCTAACACACACACACAAACATGCCGCCATCTTGAAAACGACATAGGCAAAGACCTCATTTGCATATTTTCAGCGGACAACAGGCCGCCATCTTGAAACCGACCACCCCTAACCTACAAAAAACAGGCCGCCATCTTGAAAACGACATAGGCAAAGACCTCATTTGCATATTTTCAGCGGACAACAGGCCGCCATCTTGAAACCGACCACCCCTAACCTACAAAAAACAGGCCGCCATCTTGAAAACAGTGGGGGAAAACCCAGAGACCTCATTTGCATATTTTCAGGGGGACAACAGGCCGCCATCTTGAAACCGACCACCCCTAACCTACAAAAAAAAAGGCCGCCATCTTGAAAATATGCAAATGAGGACGAGCGAAACAAGTGCAATTGACCGCCCTACAAAAACAGGCCGCCATCTTGAATCCGACCACCCCTAACCTAGAAAAAACAGGCCGCCATCTTGAAAATATGCAAATGAAGGGTGAAACAAGTGCACGTGTCCGCACCTACAAAAACAGGCCGCCATCTTGAAACCGACCACCCCTAACCTAGAAAAAACAGGCCGCCATCTTGAAAATATGCAAATGAAGGGTCAAACAAGTGCAATTGGCCGCCATCTTGAATCCGACCACCCTAACCTAGAAAAAACAAGCCGCCATCTTGAATATACCCAATGCACCCAATGACCTCATTTGCATAAAACTCATTAACAGGCCGCCATCTTGAAACCGACCACCCCTAACCTAGAAAAAACAAGCCGCCATCTTGAAAATATGCAAATGAGGACGAGCGAAACAAGTGCAATTGACCTTGACCTACAAAAAAAAACAGGCCGCCATCTTGAATCCGACCACCCCTAACCTAGAAAAAACAGGCCGCCATCTTGAAAATATGCAAATGAGGCGCGAAACAAGTGCAAGTGTCCGCACCTACAAAAACAGGCCGCCATCTTGAATCCGACCACCCCTAACCTAGAAAAAAAAGGCCGCCATCTTGAAAATATGCAAATGAAGGGTCAAACAAGTGCAATTGGCCGCCATCTTGAATACGACCACCCCTAACCTAGAAAAAACAAGCCGCCATCTTGAATATACCCAATGCACCCAATGACCTCATTTGCATAAAAGGCCACGCCCACTCATTTGCATAAACTCACGCATGCGCACGCCCACAAAATAATTTCTGCGCATGCGCAGTGAGGCACTTTACGTGACGGATGCGGGCTACCTACTACTAGCAGCGTAATTAACATAATGTCAGCATACTGCAGTCATATTTCTACTATACTTCTATCATACTGCTACCATACTGGCCATATACTTCTGTCTATGCTGCCAGCCCTCTGCCATAACACTGCCTCCATACTTCTGTGAGGGGTTACAGCAGCTTAATTAACATAATGTCAGCATACTGCAGTCATACTTCCACTATACTTCTACCATACTGCTACCATACTGGCCATATACTTCTGTCTATGCTGCCAGCCCTCTGCCATAACACTGCCTCCATACTTCTGTGAAGGGTTACAGCAGCTTAATTGACATAATGTCAGCATACTGCCACCATAATTCTACCATACTGCTGCAACACTGCTACAACTCACAAATTCAGTCTAACATACAACCAATTGTCTTGAAAAAAACAATCTCATGGAAGTATGCTGGAAGTATATACTTCTGTCATACTGCCTTTATACTTTCAGCTGCCACTGCCACTGTACTTCTATTCTACTGCGGGTATACTTCCATCAGAACTTTTCAAGAAAGGTTAACGTGTGGCCTCGAGACCCCTCCCATCGTGTTCTACAGAAGAAAACAAGGTGCCACAACCCAGAGTAAAATCCACAAGAAAAAAAATATGACCACCCCTTTCCCATACAGGCATGAGATTAACATTGGAAGTCACTGGGGTCTTATGTAGGGCCAGATAACACTTGGTGGGCCGTCACGTGTCCGGAAGTGACGACACAGAAAGTGACCCGGATGTCATTGGATGTCACGTGATCGGATGTGACCTTTGACCCGAATGTCACCGGATGTGACGTCATAGTGACGCCATCGTGACGTCACAGAAAGTGACCCGGATGCCACGTGACCAGATGTGACGTTTGACCCGAATGTGACGTCATAGTGACGTCACCTCCACATCAGCCTCACTCCTCAGCCTCAAAAATGCTAATGAATTTGCTGTCTTCCTAGTACTAAAGTCACGTGGATTTCTTCCGCGGAGTAAATTAATTATATCCGCGGAGGAAATTATTGATATCCGTGGAGGAAATATTTTATTTCTACTCCCAGTAGATCCTGGGTCTTCATTGGCCGAGAGCGGTCACGTGAAGTGAGGATATATATTCGTCTCCTACTCTGCTCTGTATACCGTACCAATAACACGATATAGCTAAATGGTTTATGTATCCTTTGTTATGTATACTTTATTGTTCAAATTTAAAATTTAACTGTTGACAATGTTTTGTTGTTCGTTGTACTCTGCTCAGCATGGAGTGTCTCGTACAATATAATTCTTGAATCTTGAATCTACTGCACTGACTGACCTCTAGGCGGGGCTAGCCACCGTGTTCAGTGTAAACAAACATGGCTACTGGAGTGTTCTGCCAGTGACAGAACTGGAAATAAAGAATATGCCGGATATCATCTCCGTATATCTGATCGATAAAATGTCCAACAGTTACTGGGAAAATCTGGAAAAGATAGTGTACTGTGACTGTGAGTAGAGACTGATGATTTTGAACAGCTTACGGTAACGAAATCTGGCTGACGCTTGACCCAGTCTTGGTCTTCGACGATCGACCTCGGTAAACAATGTGCGTGTTGTGATACTCGAGAACACATGAATTTGACGTGTACAATTCTAGGTTATATGAATCAATATACTGTTAGCATATAGTACACATTTTTAATACACGCTGTTTAATTCAAGTTTAGACCATTTTCAGACGTTTTGATTAGCGAGTGTGCAGTGTTTTTCGTCGACTCGACTCTGGCTCGGCCGAAGAGTCAGCGATCAAACTCTAGCGCTGTAGGGTCTTTTGACTTATAATTTCGAGCAAAAGTCAACATTTCCTGTCATATTTCTTTGAAATATGACCAAATATACCATGCTGATTCCGAATATTTCAAAATATTTGACGCGTCTCCTGCCGTTTTCCTTCTCACTTTTTTCGTATTTGGTTAGCAAGTGTTAGACCCAGTTTACCACGTCTCTTTCCAGAGTTTAAAAGGCTGCTCGTAGAAATAAATTCGTTATCCAGTGTTGGGGAGTAGGATACGGGAATTTATCCTGTTTCCTGGCGAATACCCCACTCCCGCTTCGCGGTCGTGGGGTATTTTCGCCAGAAAACAGGATAAATTCCCGTATCCTACTCCCCAACACTGGATAACTCATAATATCCGCGGAGAAAATATTTTATTTCTACTCCCAGTAGATCCTGGGTCTTCATTGGCCGAGAGCGGTCACGTGAAGTGAGGATAAATATTCGTCTCCTACTCTACTCTGTATACCGTACCAATAACACGAAAAAGCTAAATGGTTTATGTATCCTTTGTTATGTATACTTTATTGTTCAAATTTAAAATTTAACTGTTGACAATGTTTTGGCGTTCGTTGTACTCTGCTCAGCATGGAGTGTCTCGTACAATAAAATTCTTGAATCTTGAATCTACTGCACTGACTGACCTCTAGGCGGGGCTAGCCACCGTGTTCAGTGTAAACAAACATGGCTACTGGAATGTTCTGCCAGTGACAGAACTGGAAATAAAGAATATGCCGGATATCATCTCCGTATATCTGATCGATAAAATGTCCAACAGTTACTGGGAAAATCTGGAAAAGATAGTGTACTGTGACTGTGAGTAGAGACTGATGATTTTGAACAGCTTACGGTAACGAAATCTGGCTGACGCTTGACCCAGTCTTCGTCTTCGACGATCGACCTCGGTAAACAATGTGCATGTTGTGGGAGTTTACCGCTGATACTCGAGAACACATGAATTTGACGTGTACAATTCTAGGTTATATGAATCAATATACTGTTAGCATATAGTACACATTTTTAATACACGCTGTTTAATTCAAGATTAGACCATTTTCAGACGTTTTGGTTAGCGAGTGTGCAGTGTTTTTCGTCGACTCGACTCTGGCTCGGCCGAAGAGTCCGCGATCAAACTCTAGCGCTGTATAGGGTCTTGACTTATAATTTCGAGCAAAAGTCAACATTTCCTGTCATATTTCTTAGAAATATGACCAAATATACCATGCTGATTCCGAATATTTCAAAATATTTGACGCGTCTCCTGCCGTTTTCCTTCTCACTTTTTTCGTATTTGGTTAGCAAGTGTTAGACCCAGTTTACCACGTCTCTTTCCAAGTTTAAAAGGCTGCTCGTAGAAATAAATTCGTTATCCAGTGTTGGGGAGTAGGATACGGGAATTTATCCTGTTTCCTGGCGAATACCCCACTCCCGCTTCGCGGTCGTGGGGTATTTTCGCCAGAAAACAGGATAAATTCCCGTATCCTACTCCCCAACACTGGATAACTCATAATATCCGCGGAGGAAATGATTATATCCGCGGAGGAAATGATTATATCCGCTGAGAAAATGTTATATCTGCGGAGGAAATTATATTTGGTGTTTTTTTAAAGAATTTCGTAGATTTCGAGTGCACTTTTTAACCCTACCTGGCCTGGGGGGAGGGAGGGGCCGAAAGTGCCTTTCCCCCAGTGAAGTTTTCTCTGCTGCTCCGAAACGACAAAACCGAGGAGACTGAAACTTGTTGACTTTAAAGCTTATCTTATTGGGGTCATTTTGCGCCTTTCATATACCCCCGGGCAGAGGATCATGGGTAAATTCAAAATGGCGGCCATGTGGTATCCGCGAAAGTCGTGTTTTTCAATCTTTTCGCTCCATTTCTTCACATTTTCCTTGCCCAAAAGGCCTTGAAAGTATTTTATTTATGCAAAACTAATTATTCTATATTTTATTTGATTTTTTTCGAGAGAAAAATCGGAAAAATGAAAATTCGAAAAATCGACCCCAAAAAGGCCAAACAATGGCTTCCGAAAAGATGACGTCACTGTGACGTCATCATGGCGGCCATCTTGGATTTTTTTTACATTTCCCGGTAGAGCTCGAACCCAAGATACTGTGTGGTAAGTTTCAGCGCTCTAGCCTTAGTGGTAGAGAAAATATATAGGAGGGGGGCACTTTCCGCCCCCCCACCCCAGGCTGCGATACACCCCAAATCGCCCAGGCCAGGTAGGGTTAAATCTTCTCGGTAAAAGAGTTTTATTAATTACACATTTTCTCGAAAAAATATATTTATATATTCTTGGGTGAATTTATCACCACAACTTATAAAATTAAAGCACTGAACTCCTATTTTAACCAAGGTATACAATTCCCGTCACATGTATATCATTTCTACAGCTGTTTCAAAATAGTATAGTTTTCAGTAAAATGCAACTTTTCTTCTTTGAAAATTTCGAATTTCCTGAGTTTTTCAGGTTCAAAAATTGCGGGAAAAATATTTCGCGATTGAAATACATCATCTCTGTTATTGACGTATCCCTGGAGATCATAGGAAACGAAAAGAAAAACCCCCAGCATGCTAATATATGGTCTACGAAAGAATGTGGAGTGAATTTTATGCGAAAAAGGGATGTTTTTGGCAATGTCCGCTTTTCCGTGGAATTCATGAATAGCCTAAAATCACCTTGTGACCAGTATAAATTACATTTAGTACGAAACCACTGAGAAAATGTTGGTACTTGGCATAAAACTGCAATTTAAAACCAGTCACGACAAATTTAGACCCGCGAAGGAAGAATTAAAGAGGTGGGTCGGGGTACACCCCCAGGTAATTTTAGATTTATTTCACACGCTTCTCTGCTAATTTTCGACCCATTTCAAGGCACCCCTCGTAATTATTGAGGGTGGAGAGACGAAGTGGTCCTTGGTCTCCGCTCTTTGAGACATTCCGTTCTTTGTGCAATGCGGGGGTAAGGGGAGAGGCAAATCTTAATAAATTATAATATCCTATCAACGTTCTCCAATAATTGAACATTAATAAGCGTCAATCCTTCCCCCCTCCGAGTCATTTAATCAAAGATCTTTTTTTAATATATTCATAATGGCATTCCTTGAATCAACTCCGAGTCGCTTTCTTGTGCAGAATTTTTCTTAGTATGCATGGCGTTGATATTCATTTTGATCGCCATGAAAATCTTGTACCGATAAATACCGTGAACACAAAGGTAGGCAAAAATGTCTCGTTTTGGTGTAGTCATGCGCAGTCATGTACTTCGCTCTATCGCCATCGCTCTACCGCTCTATCGCCATCGCTCTATCGCCATCGCTCTATCGCTCTATCGCCATAGCTCTATCGCTCTATCGCCATCGCTCTATCGCTCTATCGTCATCGCTCTATCGCCATCGCTCTATCGCCATAGCTCTATCGCTCTATCGCCATCGCTCTATCGCTCTATCGCCATCGCTCTATCGCTCTATCTACCCCTCTCGGCCACCATAGTTATCTGTAGTTTCTTTCAAATGCAATGAAGGTGGGTGTATATCCTTCACTGCGACATTTAAAAAGCGATTATCCACAGCGAGAAGATCGTCTATATAGCGTTTGGTGAATGAGAAGGAACAGGATTTGAATGGATCGGGGTTTCGAAGGCGCTTGCATATATTGATATTCATATGAGAACAGATATAGGTCAGCCAACAGGGGTGCACAATTAGTACCCACTGGAATGCCAATTTCACATAGATATTTTGAATGAGAAATCTAAGCAAATCTATAAACAAAGAAATGTCCCATGAATGATATCTCTTGTATGTTGTAAAGCTAAAGAATGCTTATGGCTTCCGACTTTAACATATCGTCGATCAGTTTTCTTGAATACAGATACTATCAATGCACTTAGACGGTCAATAAGGTCCTGATAAGGGATTGTATTATAGAGAGTCGAGAAATCCCATGTGGATACGTGTCTGTACGATATGTGACCTTTAGCATCAAGTTCTTCAGTAAGACATTTTGAGTTTTTCAATATCCACATACATTCAACGCCAGAGTTTTTAGAAATACTAGTGGTGCAATACCTTTCCCAAAATGCTTTTGCATCCTGAAGGGCCCTCGTCAACAGAGTCGAAAGAAGCATGGTTGTGCAGCTTCTAGAACCAGCTATGAATCTAGCTTTGTATGATGATTTATGCATTTTGTGACTCCAGTATACTTTTGTTATGTCGTTATGATTGGTTGGATGACAAATACCTTTTTCCCTAAGAAACGTTTTGTGATTGTTAAATGAATCTTCCAGGGTAACTGTAGTTTGGGATTAAGTAGACGTATTTGATGATGATATGTTTACACTCAGTTCTTTAACCAGCACCTGGTAATAATAATATTTACATACGAATATTATATTATTTGGAACTTTGTCGGCTGGGACTATGACGAATTGCAGAACTTCTTGCGAATTGAGGTTTCTCAGTACTTGTTTTGCTTTGGGAAGGGTACTTTTGTCAATATGGCGGATTGCTCTTGCTCTTGCGCTTGGTGAGGTCCAGCCAATCAGCGAGTACTGTAGGTACAACTTTTCCTCGCTTAGACCAATCAATAACGTACTGTTCCAATGCAGACAGGACTACCTTCTGGTCGACCTTCAGATTTATTCTTCTTGGCTCTCTATATTTGGGTCCCTTTACCAGAAGTAATCTTAGGTCCGTATCACTCACTGCATCAAGATTACCAGTCACAACATGTTTACATGATGTATAGATAAAGTTCGACGATTCACAATCACAAACTATAGCCTCCCAACGTATATAAGTTCCAGTCAAACACCTTGACAGCATGAAAGTAATTGAATATTTTGGTGGCTATAGATTCAGTATGCTTATATGTAATGCAAGGAGGTTCTGTGAAAAGTTTGGTAAAGCGTTGCGTTGCGAGGTAAATTAATAATGTCCAGTCACTTATCTAAGTAGTTGACTTCAAGAAAAGACTATCTTGGGATATTACGATACAACCGAAAATACGCTATATGTTGACATACTTTAGTGATTTTGGGTGGTGTTATATTTCCCACGGGCCCTCAAAACAAGAGTTTTTTATTGGGGGAGGGGGGTGGGCAGTGGTATTGCGGTGAAATGTGGAAATATGGGGTCTCTATATATATATAACCCCATGCTTTATATAAAAATACACCAAGGTGTGAAACGCACTTTGGGTGAATTGAGAAATAAACGGTTTACCTCCAAACAAAATATATCAGCATATTCTACAAGTGTATATTCCAGTCCCCATATTTCGACACTTCACCGTCATACCACCGCCCCCTCCCAAACTTGATATTTCCTGAAGACGCAGACTTTTGTATATCTCTGGCTATATGATTTTAAAGCTCCCAGAGGTAAGGCATACAGAGCTGTACGTAAGCTATGTATACTACTATACTCCGAGATACATCCATCCAACCCCCACTCCACCCCCCCCCTCCTCCCCATCACCCTCCTCTCCCCAACCTCACGCCGCCGACCCCACCACAACAACCCTCAATTCTGGATGCATATTTACTAAAAATAGCGCCAATTAAGAACAAAACAAAAACACACCCAGATCAATGCAAATTAACGTTTGGAAGATAGGATCTCGAATCACAGAAATGATAAAAATTATTCTTTACACACGAAGCTGCATGTATTGATAACAAATGATCACTGCAACAACACAGCTGGATAGGGGAAGATGACCCAGTGACAGAGCTTTAATTTGGTGCCAGGTGACATGCAGCCTTCACGCCTGACTACACCAGGACTGATCAAATAGTTTAATTGCTTTCATGGTACTGTTGTGTTATGTTTGAATACACACCGTCATTTCATCGTACCATCGTATCATCGTACCATCATGCCATCGTACCATCGTGCCATCGTATCATCGCACCATCGAACCATCGTGCCATCGTATCATCGTACCATCGTGCCATTGTACCATCGTATCATCATACCATCGTGCCATCGTATCATCGTACCATCGTGTTGCCATTTAAACGAAAGGAAGACAACTTTAACTGGGCGAAAATTCTGTCGGCCCAATTCCTGGTTATCGCCCTTGATTCGAACATTTCGAAACAGGTACGAATTTCCCTCCAGTTACTTCAATGTTAAAATCTCCGGCCATGTCCTGCAGCTACTTAGAATCGCCCCCCCCCCCCCCCCCCCAAACTCTTGTTTTGATGGCCTGTGATATATCCTGAAGACGCAGATTTTTGTATATCTCTGGCTATATGATTTTAAAGGTAAGGCATACAGAACTGTACGTAAGCTATGTATACTATTGTGTTAAACTCACAAAGTAATTTTAGTTAGTTAAACCCACTAAGTAAAAGAGGACACTTTTTGTTTACATTTTCATTATCATTTCATGACACAAGCGTCTAGTGCGTCATTCAATAGTTAGCCGTCGTCCATTAAAGAATTTCCGCGTCCATGATCCAAAGACCTATTCCATATTCTATCAGCACCGAATTAAAAAAAAACAATCATAATAAACATAAACATAGGCTAGTTTCCTGCAAGGGAGAGGCGGCCAGCAAGTTTCAATGAAGCCAGCAAGTTTCGAGTTTAGATCTTTTAAATGTGCGTGATTAGTAACTTCGCATGGATAACTTATAACCTCCTTTTTACCCCTCAGCCCATAGGACTGCGGGGTCTTGTCGTTGCCATGTACGTACATCCGTCCGTCCGTCGACATGTGTTCTTGTTCGCTGAATATCTGCAGATCTATTAAGTCGGGCCTGACCAAACTTTGGTTTGAGCTTCCTGTATGGTGACTGATGAAATGATTAGGCTTTCAGATGGCTATGATGATTTTATGATTTTTAATTATTTTTTATTGTTTATTGATGCTCACCTTGTGCACTGCTATCTATGCCCATCGGGAACCCTTGGTTGTATGTTGCATTGTGACTTTTGAGGGTTCCCTGATTCCAAGAAGCTCTGTGTAGCGGTCCATTCGAGATTTAGACCATCTGGAGATAATGCCCATCGGGAACCCTCTAGGTTGTATGTTGCATTTTGACTCTTGAGGGTTCCGGGATTCCAAGAAGCCCTGTGTAGCGGTCCATTCGAGATTCAGACCCATCTGAGATATGCCCATTGGGAACCCTTGGTTGTATGTTACATTTTGACTTCTGATTAATTCACAAAACTTGTTACTGCAGGCTCTGGTACTTTAATTCCTCAGCAAGTAGGACAATAAAGTTTCTGGAGGTTTAGCAGATTCTTGATGTGACAGGGGCAGTGGCATCTAATTATTTTAGGCCTTGTATTCAAGAATATCTTTAATTTGAAAACAAACTTTTTTGCTGCTTCTTTGTTGAAAACGTGATTCCGAGTTGCTTCTCAATTCACACATTATTGTGATATATGGGCGGTATGTCTTGATACGGATTAGAGAAACTATAACCAATTTTTTAGATGGCCTTTGATGCGCTTATGGTGTGCAACAGGTATACGGTTGGCAAAAACAGTCCAGTTTTTGACAGATAACAACCAACGTGATAATTGAGGTACATATTTTAGCCTATTAAATTCCATTCTGATGGTTTAATAGCACCACTCATGCATGTGTCTCTGGCAGTTGAGTGGGATAAAAATGAAACTGTTGAAAATGAAACAATACACTAGCAGGTATGTTTTCGCCTATTGGTTTGCTGATCCAGGAAGAAAATCCATATTTTGTGTGTTGCAGGCTTCTGTGGGACTATGCAGTCATGTTGTTATTGTTAGTAGTTTGCTGGTCAACTTACGGGTCCCTTCTGCCCGCTGCCAACTTACACAATTTTATCGAGCAAAGGAGAGCAAGCAACACTGTAGTAAGTGAGCAATGAGAGATTTAAGTTCCACCAGAGATTCCGGCTGTTTTCATGCAATACTGTCCACAACTAACCAATATTTGAATAATTAGATGCATTAGTAGTATATAGCCGTGATTTAGAGCCTTATTGACCTCAAAAATTTGCATAATTTGTGGAGGACACGTGGAGGAGAGGTCAAGCGCACTATAGTTCCGGCAGAATGACCAAAAAGCTACCTCCAATACAGGAGAGTTCCAATTGTTACAGGGAATGTTTTCATCCGCGGTGATGCGGTCTGGCGGTGATGCGGTCGCGGGAAAAAGCTTCCGCGGAGAAAAAGTAGTCCCCAGACTTCAAATACGCTGCATGGTCCGATTGGGTCGAGTGAGGTGTCAAAGTATCAAAGTGAAGCATTCGTGAAGGGGCACCCAGTCATGGGTGGGTGTATGTAAAATTAGGATTTTTTCCCGAAACTATAAAAAGCGGAACACGGACTTTACTTCTAAAATAGGGGAAAACCCCTATCAACCCTAGACAAAAGGGCTAATATCGGTCCCCAGGCTTATTGGGACCTGCCTATCAAGTCAATGGGGTGGGTGCATGTAAAATTAGGATTTTTTCCCGAAACTATAAAAAGCGGAACACGGACTTTACCCCTAAAATAGGGGAAAACATCTATCAACCCTAGCCAAAAGGGCTAATATCGGTCCCCGGGCTTATCGGGGCCTGCCTATCAAGTCAATGGGGTGGGTGCATGTAAAATTATGATTTTTTTCCGAAAATATAAAAAGCGGAACACGGACTGTACCCCAAAATAGGGAAAAACCCCTATCAGCTCTAGCCAAAAGGGCTAATATCGGTCCCCGGGCTTATCTGGGCCTGCCTATCAAGTCAATGGGGTGGGTGCATGTAAAATTAGAATTTTTTCCCCCAAATTATAAAAAGCGGAACACGGACTTTACCCCTAAAATAGGGGAAAACCCCTATCAACCCTAGCCAAAAGGGCTAATATCGGTTCCCGGGCTTATCGGGGTCTGCCTATCAAGGACACGGACTTTACCCCTACAATAGGGGTCTGTATTATACAATATAAGGGAAAATGCCTGTATGGGGTATGGGGATGGTCATTTTTTTTCGTGGGCTTTACTATGGCTTGTGGGGTCTCGTTTTTCTCGTCTCGCCAAGAAAATGACAATAGAAAGGGTCCCGGAGCGAATCGGTGAAATTTTTGGGAAAAGTCACCGAGGTCTGTATATAGGCTCATACTGGCTATATGGGGGGAGGGGTGGTCAATTTTTTTTGTGGGCTTTACTATGGGTTGTGGGGCCTCCTTTTTCTCGTCTCGCCGAGAAAAACACAATGGGAGGGGTCCCGGAGCGAAATTTTTGGGAAAAGTCACCGAGGTCTGTATATAGCCCCATGTAGTCCTATACTGGCTATATGGGGGTATAGGTTCAACCTGGGAAATTCACACACGTTCATTGTGATATGGATTGTTTGGATTTGTTTTTCACGTCTCGTCATTTAGAACACGATGGGAAGGGTCCCGGAGCGAAACGGTGAAATTTTTGGAAAAAGTTCACCGAGGCCTGGGTGAGCCCATAGGCCTATACTACATGGCTATGGGGTATAGGTTCATACGGGGTGGACGTTTTGTGGTCTGGGTGAGCCCCTAATGAGCATATGGTGTCGTATGAGGTCTTATTTTGAAGCTCTCGTTGAGGAGCATCCGACTGGACTAATGGTTCGTCCGTTTTCAATAGTCTGCGCATGCGCAGTCTGGCCGTAGTATAGAAAGCAGGTATTTTGGGGGGTATGTGGGGGTGTGTTTGGGGTAGAGATGGACCGCTATGGGTTCGACTGGGTCGTGGAAGGTGTCAAAGTGAAGCTTGTGTTGGGTAGAGTCAGAATGGCGTGTTTTAAGTGCAAGTCGCGTCAATCTGCGCATGCGCAGTTGGTTGTAGTAAGTAAAGTGGTAATTTTGGGGCAGTACAGGAAGGTATTTGGGGTAGAGATGGACCACCCTTGGTCCGAATGCGTCCTGGAAGGTGTCATTTTGTAGCTCTCGGGGTGTAGACCCCGATTGGGTGGGGGGGGGGGCTGTCTACAGCATCTGTGACGTCATCGGTGACGTCATCAGTACGAGTAGTAGCGAAAGTGGGCATTTTAGGAAAGTGCAGGAAGGTATTTGGGGTAGAGCATCCTTGGTCCGATTGTGTCGTGGGACGTGTCATCTTGTAGCTTTCATGGTGTATATCCCCATCTGAGGGATGTTCGCGTCATCTGTGGCGTCATTGGTGACGTCATCAGTACGAGTAGTAGCGAAAGTGGGCATTTTGGGGCAGTGAAGGAAGGTATTTGGGGTAGAGATGGACCATCGTTGGTCCGAATGTGTCGTGGGAGGTGTCATCTTGTAGCCTTCGGGGTGCAGACCCCGATTTGATGGATGTCCACAGCATCTGTGACGTCATTGATGACGTCATCAGTAGGAGTAGTAGCGAAAGTGGGCATTTTGGGGCGGTGAAGAAAGGAATTTGGGGTAGGAATGGACCACCCTTGGTCCGAATGCTTCGCGGGGGGTGTCATCTTGTAGCTCTCGGCGTGTAGACCACGATTTGAGAGATGTCCACAGCATCTGACGTCATCGGTGACGTCATCAGTCCGAGTAGTAGGCGAAAGTGGGCATTTTAGGGGAGTGAAGGAAGGATTAGTAGTATAAAAGCGCATTTCGAGCCCTTTGGCCCAATGAGAGTATGCGCGCGTGTGTGTGCGTTTGTGTGCGTACACGAATGTATCCTTATCAAGTACTTTAACGTGCAATCTATTCCCTATCAAGTACTTCTTGGAGACCTAATAGTGAAAAATTCCAACTAAGAATGTCATTTTAAATTTGCAAATTGTCTATAAGAAACGATGTTTTTAAAGAAGTTTCTTCTATAAGAAACGATGTTTCTAAAACAGTTACTATGCAACATTGTTACGACAAGAGCGTTCGTCAACAACAAAAAACATTGTTGCAACATTGTTGCAAACATTGTTGACGATCGCTACAATGTTGCACCACGATCGCTACAATGTTGCACAATTATATCGACATACCTAATAAGGAACGTATGTGGGCATAGGTGTGTGTGTGCGTGTGTGTGTGTATGCTTGCGTGTACGCGTGTGAGTGTGCTTTCGCGTGTGTGTGTGTGCGTGCGTGTGTGTGTGTGTGTGTGTGTGTACGCGTGTGGGTGTGTGTGTGCGCGTGCATGTGCGTGTGTGAATTCGTGTGCGTCTGTATGTGTGTGTGCATGCATGCGTGCGTGTGTGCGTGTGTGTGTGCGTGTGCGTGTGTGTGCACGTGTGTGTGTATGCGTCTGTGTGTGCGTGTGTGTGTCGCCATATGCAGGTGCGCGCTCCTGTGATGCACCCTGTACCCTAGGATGTTCACGAATGTTCCACCATCCCGGACTTCTAACAGGCCCAGGTCCAGAAGCTCTCATGTCCTGCATGTGAATAGTCAGTCATAATGTGTGTGTGTGTACATGTTTGCGTCTGTGTGTATGCATCTGGGTGAGTGTGTGTGTGTGTACGTGTGTATGTATGTGTCTGTGTGTATGTGTCTGTGTGTATGTGTGTATGCGTCTGTGTATACGTCTGAGTGCGTGTGTGTGTGTGTGCTTGCGTGTGTGTACGCGTGTGTGTTTGCGTGTGTGTGTACGCGTGTGCGTGTATGTGTATGTGCGTGTGTATGCGTGTGTGTGTATGCGTGTGCGTGTATGTGTATGTGTGTGTATGCGTGTATGTGTGTATGTGCGTGTATGCGTCTGTGTGTATGTGTATGCATTTGTGCATGCGTCTGTGTGTGTGTATGCCTGTGTGTATGCGTGTGTGTATGCGTGCGTGTGTGTGTATGCAAGTGTTCGCAAGCGTGTGTGTGTATGCGTCTGTGTGTGCGTGTGTGTGTGTGTATGTATGCATGTGTGTGTATGTGTGGGTGTGCGTGTGTGTATGCGTGTGTGTGCGGGTGTGTATGCATGTGTGTGTATGCGTCTATGTGTATGTGTGTCTCCGTATGCAGGCACACGCTCCTGTGGTGCACCCTGTACCCTAGGATGTTCACGAATGTTCCACCATCCCGGCCTTCTATCAGGCCCAGGTCAGAAGCTCTCATGTCCTGCATGTGAATAGTCAGTCATATCGTGTGTATGCATGTGTGCGTCTGTGTGTATGCATCTGTGTGTGCGTGTGTGTGTGTGTATGTGTGTATGTGGATGTATGTGTCTGTGTGTATACGTCTGTGTGCGTGTGTGTGTGCTTGGGTGTGTGTACGTGTGTGCCTGTGGGCTTGCGTGTGTGTGTACGCGTGTGCGTGTATGTGTATGTGTTTGTGTGTGCGTGTATGTGTGTGTATGTATGTGTGCGTGTGTGTGTGTGTATGCATGTGTGTGTATGCATGTGTGTATGCGTCTGTGTGTGCTTGCAAGAGTGTGTCTGCGTGCGTGTATGCGTGCGTGTGTATGTGTATGCTTACCTGTGTGTTCCCGAGTGCGTGTATGCGCGTGTGTGTATGTGTGTGCGTGCATGTGCGTGTGTGTATGCGTGTATGTGTGTATGCGTGATATGGCGGTGATTACGAGCTTGGTAGGATTCTAGATTAACCTGGGAAGGATGGGCAGTTCCATTTGGACCAATCAGCGGTCGAGAAAAAGAACCAATCAGCGGTCGAACAATCAGCCAATCGATAAGCACCGGATTTTTCCATGCCTCGGGGCCGTGGGCGCGGTCCGCTTTTGCATCCGGGGACTTCACCTCCGCGCGTCCATCCGGGTACTTCACGATACGCGTGTGTATATACGTGTGTATGCGTGCGTGTGTGCGTGTGTATGTGTGTGTGTGTGTATGTGTGTGTTTTGGTGTGTATGCATGTGTGTGTAGGAGTGTGTGTGTGTGTGTGTGCGTGTAGGTTTGTCTGTCGGCGTGTGCCATGATACAGACAGATGAGAGGAAGAAAGACCTACACGTTCACAAGTGTTCCTATAGGCCGGAAGTAACCTTTGACCCCTGCGCTGCTCGGAAGTGACGTCATCGTAGGTAGGCGCACACACACACACACACACACACATACCTGGTGCACCCTGTACCCTATAGCCCGTAGGGCATAGGGTACACCAGGGTACCAGGAACTGACCTTTGACCCCTGCGCGCAATTTTTATCCGGTATTGTTAGCGCGCGCAGGGGTCAAAGGTCAGTTTCACCGGTACCCTGGTGTACCCTATGCCCTACAGGCTA
>JAVTVY010049503.1:0-22774 GCA_036873755.1 Hanleya hanleyi
CACGAATACCACCAACAGGAGCATTATGAACATCATGTAATGCTAGATCTCCATGGTGTTCACATGAATACCACCAACAGGAGCATTATGAACATCATGTAATGCTAGATCTCCATGGTGTTCACACGAATACCACCAACAGGAGCATTATGAACATCATGTAATGCTAGATCTCCATGATGTTCACATGAATACCACCAACAGGAGCATTATGAACATCATGTAATGCTAGATCTCCATGGTGTTCACACGAATACCACCAACAGGAGCATTATGAACATCATGTAATGCTAGATCTCCATGGTGTTCACATGAATACCACCAACAGGAGCATTATGAACATCATGTAATGCTAGATCTCCATGGTGTTCACACGAATACCACCAACAGGAGCATTATGAACATCATGTAATGCTATATCTCCATGGTGTTCACACGAATACCACAAACAGGAGCATTTTTGCGATACCTGTTACTACGGAAAACGAAAGGAAATAATGTACGCTCCCATGACCTCGTGTCCTGGCTTAACCGAATAAGACAGATCTTTTGAAAATTACAGTGAATACAGTCTCTGGCGACCGGTTTGTGCAATGATTAATGCGGTGCCATCAGTTTTAGACATATAGGTTCTATTTAAATTAGCTTGAACCGCGATTGGCAGTGGCCATGTATAGGTTAACACGGTATATTTCACGGCATGTGACATTTTCTGCTGTGAAGCGACTTATTTTATATAATGAGCGTTTTTAGAAATGCAGACGTTCTACTGGGAATGCATGTTGCCAAGTGGTCTGATTCCTATTCTTTTGTTGGAGCTTTGCTAATCCACAAAACTGTAAAACAATCTGCGAGTCCAAGCCTCCAATATTTTCATTCGTCACTCGTCAGTCCAACGGATTTATATTCTCGCCGTTCCAGTCGGATTGGAAGTGTAAATCAATAGTACCACAGTGCCACAATCGAGATTTGAGAACGAATATGTGAATACGAGGATATACATCCAAACTAAATTGGCCGGTACAGGTTGGTTGTCAGATGAGAATCGTTGTATTGCCCATCTGACCCTATGTACAGTCGCAGCACTTATAGTTTAGGTTGAAATATTGGTTTCAAATAAAAGAAAAGTGTGGGTTATTGACAAACGTGAATTTCAATGCATTCTTGGTATGAAATGTGAAACCTTGGTCACCATTTTTGCTGTTCCCAGGCTCATTCCCATGTTTCTTCTGTTAACAGAACATACCTTAATTAATCATAGACAACAGACATATATATCTGGTGAATTCATTACACTGGGCTTTCACATCACTCTATGTCCACAGTAAAGCTCATTTACCGCCAAGTAGCTTGTTAGAGAATGAAAGCCACATGCTCTCCCTTGATTTATAGTAACAATTGAGTCGTGGTAAGCAAAGCTTTGGTAAGTCCTTCATTCCATTCCATTACTAGCTCATGTAGAATATTTAATACTGCCGAGATACTTGATTAACCAAACGTGAAACTTCGGCAACCTGGACCCTGTAATTACAAAATAAGAAATGGGGAATCAGAAACGAAGTCCTTATTATCCGAGCTGGTTAAAGCTTACAAGTATCTTGGTTGATTGATGTCTGTGTGGAATAGTGATTTCAATATCGAAATTAATCTTTCCGAACAATTCCTTTCTTTTGATTGTTCCTTTTTATAGATTGAATGATGAAGAAAAAGATATATATGGAGAAGGACATGATGCTTAGAATCCCCGACATATTGTCAAATCGAGTATTTTTGTGATTCCATTGATTGCACGCCTGGATAGGAGTATACAGAAACAATAACTGGCTGAATTATCATTGTATGAAATGTCCGGCTCGGAATGAGTAAACATTAATTCATTGTAAACATAAGTGTCATCAGTGGTTCAGTAATTGATCTGAGATGTCAGGAAACAATCCCGTGATCGAATGATTTAATATAGAATAATTTGATATTTTTTTTTGAAGACGATATGACTTTAATTCTTCCGAAGTGAGCTTCGTCATATTCAGTCTACTTTTAATAAAGGGATATAACTGTCATTATATCTGATTGCTCATTACAGGTTATAGACCACTAGTCTTACTTAATATTTAGTAATCGGCTGCTAAAATGACGCCATCTCAGATAGCATGGATTTTCCACACAAACCTATAATATATTCAGCATATATTCCCCACCATAGTTTTTCGATAATAAATAAGGCAAATCACCGATCGCGGAAAGTGAAGTCTTGATTTCAGTATTGGACCTAAAAATTCAACAGTGGTTTGTGTCCTCCTTACAGTATCAAGTACAAGTACAAGAATCAAGTCCGGTGTGGGGTAAACCCAGGTATGAGTGGATGTTTCTTATGTGATAACGTTGATCGTCACTGACATCTTCAACAAATACTCTTAGACCAACCAATAGAATTTCATAGAGAACAGGGGCTTGTATCTCAGGACTAAGATACACATCACACGGAATGTCGCATACGAGCTAACAAAACAGACGAGTCAACCTTGTCCCCAGGATTGATCCCGAACTTTATCGATTTATAAAATTAGAGGTGTGTAGAAAGTAGACCTGTCAGTCAAAAGTAAGGCTGGAAACAGGGAAGAGAGTAAGCTATTCCCCCAAAATCTATCGACAAAATTTAGCAGAAAGTATGCAGTATAGCAGCGGTGACGTCACATTAACGTACAATTTCAGATATATTCGTCAAAATAGTGCACAAAGTTAGACATTAATATCAAACATGTTCCAGGTTGATGATATAATATAATAGAAAAAATTATAACCATATCCCCAATCTTTGACATTCAGTATTGAAAGATAGGCGGTACCCAACTTTAAAAAGCTCTATAAGGCAAATGCCTCCATGTCCAATGTGTAAGAAGGAAGTGTTATTCAAAAAGTAATAAATTGGGCTTTCAGAAAAATATTGTCTACAAAATTATGGTTAGCTCAAAGTCTATCATGCGATGCAAGATGTTCATGGTATTCACATGGATAACATCCACCAGACTAGGACATTTTTCTCCACCTTAAAGATGAAGTATCCGTCCTCAGTCCCTATAGAACAGAGACACTCTTAACCAGCACATTATTAGCCTTTACAACGGCACATATTACTACTAAACAACGGCACATATTACTACTAAACAACGGCACATATTACTACTAAACAACGGCACATATTACTACCGATCAACGGCACATATTATTACTAAACAACGGCACATATTACTAGTAAACAACGGCACACATTACTACTGAACAACGACACATATTACTACTAAACAACGGCACATATTACTACTGAACAACGGCACATATTACTACTAAACAACGGCACCTATTACTACTAAACAACGGCACATATTACTACTAAACAACGGCACATATTACTAGTAAACAACGGCACACATTACTACTGAACAACGGCACACATTACTACTGAACAACGGCACACATTATTACTGAACAACGGCACATATTACTACCGATCAACGGCACATATTACTACTAAACAACGGCACATATCACTACTAAACAACGGCACATATTACTAGTAAACAACGGCACACATTACTACTGAACAACGGCACACATTACTACTGAACAACGGCACACATTACTACTGAACAACGGCACACATTACTACTGAACAACGGCACACATTACTACCGAACAACGGCACACATTACTACTGAACAACGGCACACATTACTACTGAACAACGGCACATATTACTACTGAACAACGGCACATATTACTACTGATCAACGGCACATATTACTACTAAACAACGGCACATATCACTACTAAGCAACGGCACATATTACTACTAAACAAGAAACTTTGAGAGAAATAATGTAACGCTTCCATGACCTCAACTCATGGCTTAAGCGAATAAGACAGATGTATTGAAACTGACAGCCATGGTGGATCAGTTTGCGAAATGATTTATGCTGTGCCGTCAGTTTCAGACATATAGGTTCCATTTGAATTAGACTGAGCCGAGATTGGTGGCGGCCATGCAGATTAAGACAGTATATTTCATACAGCTATTGTGAGTAGGTGGCTAAATCCCATCGTATCCGTGGATAAAAGCAATATAACCAAAGAAATTTTTTACGGCATAGGACATTTTCTGCAGTGAAGCGACTTATTTGATATCATGTGCATTTATAGAGCTACAGACTTCCTATTGGGAATTTATGTTGCCAAGCCGTCTGATTCCTTTTCTTGTGTTGGAGCTTTACTAATCCACAGCAATGTAAAACAATCCACGAGTCCAAGCCTCCCATATTTCCCTTCATCACTCGTCAAAGCCGTGGATTGATATTCCCGCCATTCCAGCCGGACTGGAAATCAATAGTACCGCAGTTTCACTATCGAGGTTTGATAACGAATACGTGAATAACAATACGGGGATATACTTCCAAAGTAGATTGCTATTGTCCAGTGTCGGAAGCTATGTAAATTACTTACACATCGTACAAAATGTCGATAAGAATAGGCATCGTCAGATGAGAATCGTTGTATTGCCCGTACGTACAGCGGATGCACTTATAGTTTTGGTTAAAATATTGGTTTCAAATAAGAAAGTCTTGTATAGTGTCATTGTTATCATTGTTGGTATGAAAAGTGAAACCTTGGCCACCATCTGTCCGTGTATAGGATAGATACCCATCCCAAGATTCATATTTGAGAACATGCTCTAATTAATCATAGACAACGGACATATTTATCTCGTCAACACCGTACTTTCACATCACTCTATGTCCACAGTAAAGCTCATTTACCGCCAAGTAGCTTATTATAGTAGGAAATCCAGATGCTCTCCATTGATTTATAGCAACTTTGAGCCGTGGCCAGCAAAGCTTTGGTCAGGCCCCCATTCTTCTCCATTGCTTGCTCATATAGAATATAGAATCAGGATCAGGACCGAAATCCTTCTTGTCCGAGCTGGTTAAGATTGCACGTTCCTTGGTAGATTAATGTTCTGTGTTGAATAATGCTTTCAATAGGAAAGGTTAATCTGTTCGAACAATGACTTGCTTCTGTCTTTTGAATATTCCTGTTCATAGTTTGAATACTGAGGACATCCATACCCGTTAGAATTATATATCTGGAGGAAGGCATGATGCTGGTCAGATGAGTCACAACCCATATATACCTGGAGTTACTTGGCCATTTAAGTCCATTTAAGAATATAACGGAAAGTCAAGGCGAATTTTTATATGATTGGATTTGTTTATACCTCAATAGAAGTATGAAGAAAAACAATGTTTGAATTTTAGTAAAAGTTTTGTTGCTGAGCCAAAATAAAAAAAAAACGACAAATACACCCCAATTGTGCCATGCAATTGTCAGATTGTACCCAAACATTTATCTCTGGCAAAACATCTTGAAACTATTTCTCTTTAAATCGACATGGTGCCATGCTAATGGGTGCCAAAATCAATAATTCGTTGTTTTGCCTTCACTGCAAGTGTAGATATAAAGACATATAGGTTTGAAAGTTTGGAAATACAGATCCATATTCACGACTTCTCCAAATTCATGTTCTCTAACATTTGACATGGATAAGCTTTCACCAGTAGTGGTTTTATACTTTCTTCTCATTTCTTTCTTCCACCTAAATAGTAGAGCAATATGGTGAAAATATTGTGCACTTCGAGGTAAAAGCACGAAACTTGGCATAGTAGTAGCCAATGATGACCCGATCAATTTCTGATAAGGACCCACACAATTTTTTTCCAACATGGCCGCCAAATTCAAGATGGCCGCCATAATAATGGCCAAATACTGAAATTACCTTAGTTCATTGTTTGATTTGTGTCAGAAGCCTAAAACTTGGCATGATGCTAGCTATTGGTGTCTCCGTCATTTTCCATTTAATGTTTCGGGATGTTGACTACGACTTGAGGGATGTCCAAGTCATCTGTGATGTCATTGATGACGTCATCAGTAGGAGTAGTATCCAACATGGGCATTTGGGCGGTGTGAAGGAAGGTGTCTGGAGTAGAGACATTATCATTGTAGCTCTCTGCATGTAGACGACGAATGGTATGGTATTTGTTGGAAGTCGCATTGTGCTACGCATGCGCAGTTGGGCAGTAGTAACGAAAGATGTCATTTTGGACGTGGGAAATGACATGTTTGGGCAATCAAGGGACCCATATTTGATCCAAATGGACCGGTTGGGGTATCCTAGTGAAGCTTTCGTGGGGTTGAGTCAGACTGGCGTGTTTTTGATTGGAAGTCGCGCCAATCTGCGCATGGGCAGTTGAGGTGTAGTAAGTAAAGTGGTCATTCTGAAGGTGCGCATGGGTATATTTGAGCGATTGAGGGGCCATTCTTGGACCGAATGCGTCGTGTGAGGTGTCAAAGTGAAGCCCTCGGTGTGTAGACCACGACTTGAGGGATGTCCACGTCTTCTGTGACGTCATCGGTGAGGTCATCAGTAGGAGAATTAACCAAAGTGGGCATTTTGGGGGTGTGAAAGGAGGTTTTTGGGGTAGAGATGGACCATCCGTGGTCCGAATGGACCGTGTTGGGTGTCATCCTGTAGCTGTCTGCATGTAGACAACGAATGGTATGGTTTTTGTTGGAAGTCGCATTGCGCTACACATGCTCAGTTGTGCAGTAATAACATCAAGATGTCATTCAGGGCGTGAGTGGGAGTGTGTTTGAGCGACTGAAGGACCATTCTTGGTCCGAATGCGTCGTATGAGGTGTCATTGTGAAGTCCTTGGTGTGTAGACCACGACTTGAGGGATATCCACGTCATCTGTGACATCATTGGTGATGTCATCAATAGGAGTAGTATCCAAAGTGGGCATTGTGGGCGTGTGAAGGAAGGTGTTTGGGGTAGAGATGTACCATCCGTGGTCCAAATTGCCCGTGAGGCGTGCCCAACCCCCATCTTAAGGCATGGACGCACTAACGATGGTGAGTGAGTGAGTGCGCGCGCGTGTGTGTGTGTGTGTGAACATCGTGTTAGTTAGCCGTTTCTCTTTCGGAAGACATGGAGTCTCTGAAGAGCCGTTCTTTTCTGTCGCTGGAAGACAGAACTGGCATAGACACAGCGCCAGGGTCAATAGAACAAAGACCATTGCGAGGTTCACGAGCCGTCGCTGGTTTGAGCGCTCGTGGTCCATAGCCCGAGCATCAAGGATGGCTTTCATAGTCCAGTATAGTGGTGGCACACCTCGCCATCGAGTCGAGGACCGCTTCTGTGAACTCTTCCAGGATCTGGCATCACCCCTCGTTGTCGTCGCCATCTGCAAACATGGACCGAACCACTGCTCGGTAACCCATGAGTAAGTTAACCACGGTCACATGCTGTAAAATGCGAGTGGCATAGGGATGGGTCTCCGTCATGGCTCTGCAACAGTTGGAATGAGGGTGTGGGGTCCAGAGGGACGTGTTTTATAGGCGATATCACACGTGTGCGCTTATATGTAGCTCTACGAGTCCGTGATAATTACTATTATGATTGGTTAGTCAAATAAGAGAACAACAACAACAAGGATTACAGGTCAATCATTTTATTATCCCTTCCATCAGAGCACATCCACGCGGGGGGAGCCGCTAATGGTGTGTTTACTATTCACTTATGTTATTGGCCGTGTCTTGGCCGCATAGTCAGCGGCTCTTCTCAAATCAGAAGTTAATTGTGCTGATCTCAGACGGCTCTTGTTCAATCAGAAGCCGACCATGAGAATAAGTATTAGTATAAGTCATGGATGGAACACAAAATGGAACACAAACTGTGGATGTCTTTCGGATTCATGGGGCTCAACTGACTGTGGAGTCTGAAGACTCGACCGCAATGCTGGCATTCATGGCTGGGTGCTCTTTGGGCCGAACGTTGATGTCACCGTAAATTATCCTTACGACTAAATGACTTCCTGCAGATCGAACATGTATACTCGCCAACAGGATCTTGAAAAGTAGACACAAGGATGGAATCAAACGCCACGGCTTCCTCACCCCTCAAGCGTGCATGTCCATGGATTACACTTTGGTGAGATCTCAACTGACTGTGTAGTCTGAAGTGGTGTCCACAGTCCCCACATTTGATGCCTGGATTTCTCATGGAGAAGCCGTTCATGGCACTGTAAACTATCCAGGCGATTAAATGTATCCCCGCAGGTCTCGTATGTGTACTGGGCAGTAGCATCGTGGATAGTAGACTCGTGGCGTTGTAAGTTGTGCAAGCGTGTAAAGGACATGGACCAACTGGTACACGAGAATATCGTGGCGTAAATGATTGTACGAATGACTGCTGAAAGAGTCAGAACGTTTGCTTTGATAGTGCGCTAGCTGGCGATCTATTTTCGCACAACCGGTTTCGACGAAAATTCCGGTATACCGCCACTTTCATAAACCTTCCCTACAAAAAAACTCCCCTACGTTGTCCTGCCTGTCCACACTTGAATCATGTGTGTGCGTGTGTGTGTGTGTGTGTGTGTACACGTATTAACCGTAAGATGAGGACCAAATCTTGTATTCTTACTATGTTTCCGAGGACCGACGTTGCTCCAAGATCCAGAAAGTGGTCCTTAGACTGTTTTTTTTCATATTAAAATGCGTTTCCTTTGGCAGCCATCTTGAATACGACTGTCATTTTACCGTGAAAGATAAAGTTTATTCGTAGCAGGAATTATTTGCTTGGCTTCAGCACAATACATTAAGTGCACAATACAGACATAATCCTTTACGCATTATATGATGATTTACCACTAATTTGACCATTATCATGGCCACCATTTTGAATTTGGCGGCCACCTTGGAAAATAATTTTAGAGATCTTTCTTGAAAACGGACTAGAGCATTAGTAACAAGCATCGCTGCAAGTTTCATGACCACAACTGAAACATTAAACAGTATTATTATCATATTGCTGTATTTGACAAATTATATTGGCGGCCATCTTGAATTTGGCGGCCATATTGGAAAATGGTCAGAACATCTTTGGCTGCTATCATGCCAAGTTTCATGCTTTTACCTCGAAGTGCACATTTCGGCTAGTTTTGTGCACGATATTGCTCCACTAAAATGTTATGCTTATCAAATCATGTGCCTGTTAAGGTCAGCAAATGACCCGGTAGGCTCAACCAGATGCATTATGCAGGATTGAAAAGCTTTTACTCACTCAGCCACAACACAGGCTAAAGTTATTGCGAAACAAGAAATAGTTCTGAACCTTATTCTTTATAGTGTCCATGTTTTTGTGCTCTGTATATATTTATTATTTGCATATCATTTATGTTCAACTTAAATCTGTCTTAATCTTTGTTTAAGTGCATAGTTTTATATTTTAGGGTTTGCAGTTTTCAGGTTAAAAATATGTCGTCTGCTAAGCCAGAGTATTGTAGACATTTTCTTAGCTTTTTTTCACCTGTGAAATATCGCTAAGTTGTGCGTTAAAAATGCCTTTGAATCAATAGTAGTATAATACATTTTAGACAACAACCTGACATTTCACTATGGTATGCAGTATTGATTATCATTTTTGACTGTTTAGTTACATTTGGGAATTGTGACCAATTATAGTTACCCCTCATTAACGCCCTCCAAATTAATTAAACGCAACATATAACGGGGGTGAAAAAATGCCGGAGTACTGACAAGAAGTCATATAACCTCATAGGCCAATATTCTGACTGCATATCTAAAAACATCACAAGAAGCAAGAATAAACCTTGGTGATTTGTATCTCAGCAAAGCGTTTATTTTGATTGCTCATATGGGCATCTCAAATGGCATGACCACGCGGCACCAAGCACCGGTTTGATCGGTATTAGATACAAATACCCAAGTGCAATGATATAATAGCGCTATCAACATTGATCAATTCGTCTGATGGTAATAGTCTGGGAGCCAGGATCGGGTTTTGGTGAAATTGAACACCCCATCGGCAAGATAATTCCATCTATACCATGACTTTCTATGGCTAAGGGGGGTATTACCCAGGGTGAATGTAGAATTCTAAAGTGGTGCAGCTTTTTTATATCGCGGACGATATGTTCCACTACAGACATTCATTTTACTTTGCCGAAAATAGGGGTAGGTGGATTTTAATCGCTGTAGCTTTTTTGTTATTGGTCTAATCTGCTTAAACAGTATCATATATTAATCATTAATAGAGTTATATGTCATCAAAATTTGTTACTGTATTCCGTCCTTGTAACGTCACTTGTGGACCATATCCAAATGTCAACTGAAAAATTGCTCCCGTTTAAAAAAGGGGGTAGGTGTATTTGTATAGCTATATCTCCCTTACTATTGAACCAATCTATGTAAACGTGATGAAATTTTGCTCCGTATTACCTCGCGAAGTTTTTTAATACCTAAAATCGTGGTTGTATCTCAACCATGTGGTGTATTTGTAGGTGATGTTCAAATGAAATTTTATCAGAAAAATATATTGCCTCTTAAAAAACGTGTATGTGTGATTGGACTGTCATATCTGTCAAAATAATGGCCCTATCTGTATGAAATTGATTATATTTATTCAACATTTATGCCATTGTCATATACAACCACGATTCATTTTTGTATCTCAACCTAGTATGACATACTTGAAGGCCGTATCCAAATGTCAACTTGAAAAAAAATACTCCTTTTCCAAAATGGGGGTATGTGTAAGTGTGTTGCTATATCCTACTTATTACTGATCCAAATATGTCTGAATATCGTAATATAATTCTCAACAGGACTTAACAGTGTTTTTCAATCCGTACTTTTGCTTTATTGTTCAACCATATGATGTAATTGGGGATTGTATTCAAATTTCACGTGAAAAATCTACTCCGTCTTGGAAAGGGGGTTATATGTAAATACCTATTTCTTAATAATTATTTGGGCTGTCTAGACTGCCTCATTTATTACTCAGCAGTTGAAAGCGAAGTTATATATTAACGAGATAGATGGTAGTTTTCCAATTCTATAACGTCGTTTGGGAACCATATTCAAATATCAAGTCGAGAAAGTACTCGCGGCTGCTAAAAAGGGTATGTTTGATTATATAGTAATATTTTTTTCAATACTGATCCCATCTGCCTGGTCTGTGTCGTGTATTAGTGGACACTGTTATCATATTTTTATCATATGTAACTGAGATTCGTTTTAAAATAAAAACTGAATAAACTATTGAAAAATATGGGAGAGCAGGACATAGGTAATAGGTTCAGTATATCTTCTTAAAGGGAACGTAAACTCTGCGGTAAAACACCGCGGTAATTATACAAGAGTCCCGATAGATTAAAAAAATCGTGACAAATATTTTTTCTCATTTTTTTCCAATGAATGAGACAGACGCAAACATAGAAAATACCGTGATTTGGAATTTCTTGGGGGCGTCGCCATGTTTATTTTGGGCAGGATTTTTATCCAATGGGAAAGCGTGAAATTCAGTTGTGCCGATAATCTCATACGTCATCGGACATTCTCTGCGTCGAGATAACATGGTCGCATATGGTAGTGTTCATGCATTCCTCCGTTCCCCGACTAACAGAGGCAATGTTATAGATTAGCTTTGATGTAGAATACAGCCTGATTCTAGCAGATATTCTACGATGCCGGGCTGCTCTGCATTTGGCTGTCACAATGTACTAGGTAATCCCGACACGTCGCACTATCATCCTCGTTCATGTTTGTAAGCTACGGTCTCGAATACTGCACCTATGCTAATTGACGCGTTTTTACCTCCAGAGGCAGAAGAACTAGTGTCCGCTGACGTCACGATTCTTCAAACATGGAGGCCTCTATGTTGTTCCAGTGTAACGAAGTTAAAACGTTTAGTACTGCTTTGAAAAAATTGTAAACAAATATCTGATACACGATTTGGATTCTATGAGGAGGAAAAAACTTTAACTGGCCATGTAGTGAGGCAGATATGTGAAATAATTGTGGCTTTTGTGGTAAAAGCACCAAAATTGGCACAGTTGAGGATCAGAAGGTACTTTTTTTTCTTTTTTTTAAATTTATATATTTATTTCCGAACTTTCACAGACATATCTCGGGCATATATACAGTTCATGAAATCAGCACACATGAGCATAAGCGAATCAAGTCATTTGAATGTCAGTCACATTCAAACATTTGAATGTTTGAATGTCGGGCATTAAAATCTTCCCATTTACAATTGGTATCGGCATTGCATTTTTCTACAGAGTACTGGAAACGTAAATCGTTCTTAACCCCTTGTATATGTACCCTTTGTCCCTTCGTCCTTTGCCTATATATGTGGTATTTTACCATGATTATTATTACATTAATAATTTTTGACCCAGAGGCTGGTACACCAAATAAAACTTTTTCTAATGTCAAATCTAGTCTTATACCAGTCGTTTCCCAAATCCATGATTGAAAGTTTGACCACAAAGACGACGTGTATCTACATGTCCACAATAAGTGTGTTATCGACTCCGGACATTCCTTACAAAAGGTACATAAATTATCGGTAACATAGTTAATTTTTTCCAAAAATAAGTTCGTGGTAAAAATTCGCGTTAGAATACAGTACTGGAACCACTTTAGTTTTGTTTCCAATCCTATTTTAAAGGGTAAAATATTCGCGTTTTGCCACCACGAAATTTCAAACGTTTCCTTAAGTTCATCCTCCCATTTTTTCGCTGCTTTTGTTTTCGTTGTTTTTTTCGGTCTGCACAAAATATTATAGAAGTATTTTCCACCCTTTACCGCTTTAAATAAAGGTTCAATATTCTTGGGAACAAATGGGGACAGTACTGTATTCCTCTGCGATTTTAAACCGACTTCCCGCTGGTATTTTTTAGTTGCACTAATAACACCTTGGTAACTTAAGAAATTATGACTGCATTTATGAAGTACCGAAAAAGTTTCGTAGGTATAATAATTACCATTTGTATCCATTAGGTCGTTAATATACTTGACACCAGATTTCAACCAATTCGGATAATAAATACTGTTTCGTCCGATTGTTATTTTATCGTTGTTCCAAATACATTCTCTTCTAAAATCGTAATCAGTTTTACAGCAATTATTTTCTTGGAGATCTGCCCAGGCACACAAGACGTCTTTCCAAAATGGATTTAACATTGCGTTCGCAATCTTCCTTAGACTAGTTGGTCCTAATTCTAGTAGATCTATTCTGTGCCTGGGCAAAACTTCATCCGCTAAAGCACTCCAGCAACATCCATTTCTACCTAAAACTAAGCGGCGCAGCCATGTTATCTTCAAAGATTTGATAAAATTAGCAATATTTGGCACTTTAAGTCCCACATTCTCATAATTTTCCATTAGCTGATGCCTGTTCACCCTATCAGGTTTATAATTCCATAAAAAATTGAAACATTTCCCCTGCAGTTCATTAATAAATGTGACCGGTGGGTTTGGTAAAGCAGTGAATAGGTGGTTCAATTTCGGGAGAATTAAAGATTTGAGAACAGTAAGCCTTCCTAATAGGGAATAAGCTTTACAAGACCAACGTTTGAATAACATATCCATTTCTTCTAGTTTATTACTATAGTTATCCTTCACCATTGTATCTAAGTTAACGTTGAAAATAACGCCCAGAGATGTAAATTTCGACAGATTCCATTTTAAATTACGATCCGTGCAGTACGATTTTGAGGAATATTTTTCCGATCCTATCCAGATAACGGAGGTCTTCTCTACATTCATTTTCAGACCTGAAATTTTCTTTAAAAGTTTTAGCACATCGAGAGTACTTTTCAAAGAGGTTTCCGATCCGTCTAGTATTATAACGGTGTCGTCAGCATATTGGCTTATGATGTGCTCCGTTTGCGCAATTTGTATCCCTTTTATTTTCTTTTCCATTTGAATCATTCTACCCAATATCTCTGTGCATAGCAGGAATATATAGGGCGAAAGGGGGTCACCCTGGCGGCAGCCTCTTTCTAATTGGAAGAAGGGAGATGAAAAACCATTGACCGTTACGCAGGAGTTGATCCCATTATAACACACTTGTAGCCACTTCTTTATACTATCTCCAAATTTGAAAAAAAGTTAACGTCTTTTCTATAAAACCCCAATTTACAGAATCGAACGCTTTTTCGAAGTCTACAAGCATCAATATACCCGACATGTTATGTATATGGGTATGCTCCATAATATCATATATTAGACGAGTATTATCGCCAATGTATCTTCCTGACATAAAGCCTGTTTGAGAATTGCTGATAATGGATGAGAGTATTGGTTTTATTCTATTTGAGAGAGCTGTTGACGCGAGTTTATAAATTACATTTAACAAGGAGATAGGTCTCCAATTTTTCAGATCCTCCTTAGCTTTGCCTGGCTTGAGTATGCAGGTAATAATTCCTTGCTTTTGTGTCACTGACAGGCTATTATTTTCGTATGCATATTCCAATGATCGTTTTATATACATACTTAGATCTCTCCAGAAAAATTTTATGAACTCCACTGTAAAGCCATCTGGGCCAGGACTTTTGTTGTTTTTCATTTGTTTTATTGCTGCTAATAATTCAGCTTCAGTTAAGATTCCTTCCAAACCAGCTACTTGGTTTTCTGTAAGCTTAGGAATTTCATTGATTTATTAACATAATTTCGGTTTTCTAAACCTAAGAAAAAGCTTGAGGGGTTTCCCCCAGACTCAACCCAGAGGGCTCTCGATCTTATTAGTACCCCTTCCATTTTTAGAGATCTCATCTGTTGTAGGTCCTGTCTGAGTTTAATTATATTGTCTTGAATCATTGCTTGATCGTCCTCGTTATCACATAAATCTAAATCAGATTCATTTTGTGCTATGTTCGCTATCAATTCTTGTTCCATTTTTGTATTCTGTCGTTTTTTCCAGGAAGCATACGAGATAGTTTTACCTCGAATATTCATCAAAAGGGTCTCCAAAAACAGCTGGTCATTTATAACAAAATTAGTCTCATCACTCGAGCTGTTTTGCTCAACCTTTTTGTATTGTTGATTTGTTTCATTGATCGTTGTTTTTACTATTTTCACATATTCAGTATCCTTTAGTAGAGATTTGTTAAATTTCCAAAAGCCTTTACCATGTTGTTTGTTTTTGAATTTTAGTTGTAGCGAAATAGAGGAGTGATCTGTACGATAACCAATGTCAATGCTAGTATTTTCTACGTAGTAGGCCAAGTTTTGCGATATTAAATAAAAGTCGAGCCTTGCTTGTTTCAAAGGGTTTGACCGCCGCCAGGTATATCTTCGTACTTCAGGGTGTTCATCCCGCCAAATATCTACTAGATCTAGTTCTTCAATTAAGTGTAACATTTTATTTCGTGCATTGGGATTGTTTATATTAATATATTTGTATGTATCCATTTTGGGATTGAGGACTAAATTCCAATCTCCACAAATTATGTAAAGCGAGTTACCCAACTCTCTTATTGTATCGGCTATTGTTTGGTAAAAAATAGGGTTATCCGTATTCGGGCCATAAATATTAATCACTGTCATTCTATTATTTTCGAGTTTTATGTCTAAGGCCAGAAAATTCCATCTTTGTCCGCTTTAGTATTAAGCACTTCAAATTCAAAATTATTGTTGAAAAGTATAGCTACTCCTCTCGACTCTGAATTATTTGAGCTGCAGTAACAATTATATCCCTAGTCGTTTTTAAACATGGTTTCTGTTAGTTCTGAACTATGTATATCCTGTAAACAATAACTAGAGTAATGTTTTTTCTGCAAATAATGAAAAACATCCTTTCTTTTTTCTTTTGTGGCTAATCCCCGGCAGTTTACTGAAAGGATTTTTATGTTTTCATCCATTGTCATATAAAGGGATATCCGTCCACAATAACATAATGCTACATGTATAACATTCTATAGATAGGTTGACATACAAAATACTCCCCAGTGTGCTCAAAGTATTCGCCACAGTTAATGATATGCCCGAGAATTGTGCATAAACAATTAGGAGACAATTATATAGTAAAAAAATTAAAAAGGGTAAACAAAATCAGAGAGGTCATAAACACCTCTTTCTCACAGATGTATAGCTATATCTCCCTTACTATTGAACCAATCTATGTAAACGTGATGAAATTTTGCTCCGTATTACCTCGCGAAGTTTTTTAATACCTAAATCGTGGTTGTATCTCAACCATGTGGTGTATTTGTAGGTGATGTTCAAATGAAATTTTATCAGAAAAATATATTGCCTCTTAAAAAACGTGTATGTGTGATTGGACTGTCATATCTGTCAAAATAATGGCCCTATCTGTATGAAATTGATTATATTTATTCAACATTTATGCCATTGTCATATACAACCACGATTCATTTTTGTATCTCAACCTAGTATGACATACTTGAAGGCCGTATCCAAATGTCAACTTGAAAAAAAATACTCCTTTTTCAAAATGGGGGTATGTGTAAGTGTGTTGCTATATCCTACTTATTACTGATCCAAATATGTCTGAATATCGTAATATAATTCTCAACAGGACTTAACAGTGTTTTTCAATCCGTACTTTTGCTTTATTGTTCAACCATATGATGTAATTGGGGATTGTATTCAAATTTCACGTGAAAAATCTACTCCGTCTTGGAAAGGGGGTTATATGTAAATACCTATTTCTTAATAATTATTTGGGCTGTCTAGACTGCCTCATTTATTACTCAGCAGTTGAAAGCGAAGTTATATATTAACGAGATAGATGGTAGTTTTCCAATTCTATAACGTCGTTTGGGAACCATATTCAAATATCAAGTCGAGAAAGTACTCGCGGCTGCTAAAAAGGGTATGTTTGATTATATAGTAATATTTTTTTCAATACTGATCCCATCTGCCTGGTCTGTGTCGTGTATTAGTGGACACTGTTATCATATTTTTATCATATGTAACTGAGATTCGTTTTAAAATACAAACTGAATAAACTATTGAAAAATATGGGAGAGCAGGATATAGGTAATAGGTTCAGTATATCTTCTTAAAGGGAACGTAAACTCTGCGGTAAAACACCGCGGGAATTATACAAGAGTCCCGATAGATTAAAAAAATCGTGACAAATATTTTTTCTCATTTTTTTCCAATGAATGAGACAGACGCAAACATAGAAAATACCGTGATTTGGAATTTCTTGGGGGCACCGCCATGTTTATTTTGGGCAGGATTTTTATCCAATGGGAAAGCGTGAAATTCAGTTGTGCCGATAATCTCATACGTCATCGGACATTCTCTGCGTCGAGATAACATGGTGGCATATGGTAGTTTTCATGCATTCCTCCGTTCCCCGACTAACAGAGGCAATGTTATAGATTAGCTTTGATGTAGAATACAGCCTGATTCTAGCAGATATTCTACGATGCCGGGCTGCTCTGCATTTGGCTGTCACAATGTACTAGGTAATCCCGACACGTCGCACTATCATCCTCATTCATGTTTGTAAGCTACGGTCTCGAATACTGCACCTATGCTAATTGACGCGTTTTTACCTCCAGAGGCAGAAGAACTAGTGTCCGCTGACGTCACGATTCTTCAAACATGGAGGCCTCTATGTTGTTCCAGTGTAACGAAGTTAAAACGTTTAGTACTGCTTTGAAAAATTGTAAAAAATACGATGCACGATTTGGATTCTATGAGGAGGAAAAAGCTTTAAATGCACGGTTCACCAGAATTTACGTTCCCTTTAATGAATAGTTCGTCTGTAACTGTTTTACTATATATCTCTTGAGAACAACTGAATCAGTTATTCACAGAGTTAGTAATACTTGTAGTTTAGATGTTCATTTGACTGCCAAATATGAACTTACCTGAGACTTGTAAAAGCTACAGAATGAGTGGTACAATAAATCCAGGTAACTTTAATATCATTGCATATTACATGCCGCATACTGTTTCACTGCTAAATTCAAAATGGCGGTCTTGGCATTGCCAGAAATGTTAAATTTTTCATGAAATTGAGGGAAATTTCAGATCTCACTGTACACCTCCAGCTTCATAAAATTTATTGCAACAGTTTCATGTGGATTTTTCAGCTTCTTTAAGTAAGCTTTCCAATGGAGCTTCGTCGATAAATTACGAAACAACCATTTGTCTTATTCAAAATGCACACTCGCCTAGCAAATATTCACCGCATTGCTAATCAAGTTGGACGATTCAATACGAAGTAAATTTCAAATTTCTAAAAGGTCCCTTGAACCTGAATTGGGTTCATTTAACTGTGGAAGAGAGACACTTGATCACAGATCAGGCAAAACTGGTCCCAAGATGATGAGCTTTGATGTGAAAAAATTGGATTTTGATAATTGTGCATTCACGAGGTTTAGATAAATGACCCGAATAATTAACCGAAATCTTGTCCCTTTCATATTCATTTTATCTCTGATTATTAGTGCACGACTGTATATTCCAAAATGATTAAAACGGAAACTTTGGTGCATTCAGCCTTGATTGCGACAAGTATATTCATCATTATGTTTAGCATCTGATAACAAGCTGCAAAAGGCAAGTCATTTGACCTCAACATGTCAATTTAATTAATAATGATGCTGAAGTGATTCTTGATGATGTAAACCGACTCCATTCATCAAGTGTCAATACTAACCTTCCAAGGGCGTAGACAAGTTGTCAGTTTTTGGGGGGGGCTTGAGAGGGGAAGAGTGTGAGAGGGGGGTATCCCCCCTCGCAGCTTAAGATTTTTTTTTGAAACTTGATGGTAAATTGGTACTCTCTGGGAGCATCTGAGTAGTATAACATTCTAACAACTGAACTTTGATTTATCCCAAAATGTCTCATAACAATGACGATCACTGCAATGATATACAAGCTGAAGTGATCATTCAGTCTCGGGTTTGCACTATAATTCAAGTTAATCCTTAGACAATACTATCCTGCCTCGATAGCAGCGCGTGTCTGAGCACGTTTCGTCTCGGACGTTTTCGACGATATTTCTGGGACAATTTATCCGACAACATTGAAACTTCACACAGTAGATAAAAAAAATACTAAATTTATTCCAAAGTATCAAGAAAATCCTTCCAGTAGTTCTCAATAAATCGCGAAAACAAAAATTAGATGAGAGATTTGTGAGACATTTTTGACAGTCATAACGTCAAGCTCGCATGTTTTAACAATGGCAGATCAAAGTTATCGTGGCCCCAATATAACATGGTAGGTAACGGTGACATTGGTCAGTTCTCAACAAATTTTAATGAAAGACAGAAATACAATTAGGGTTTTTTAGTCTATATACTGTGTGAAGTTTCAATGTTGTACGATAAATTTTCTCCGAAATATCACCAAAAACGTCTGGGATTTATTATCTGGGAAATACAGTATGTTTATTTCTAGGGTTTCTTTATGAAAAGTAGTTGAGATTTTGTATACCTCTTGTTTGTGAATAAAGAAATACTGAACAAATGACTGGGATCTCAATTGAAAAACAAAATAAGTTTATAGTGAAAACGTTACGAAAAATTCTGTTCATCGGAAGTTTTGATGTTTTTCGTCCAAATAGGCGGTATTTAATTGGATTTGGACCACTCTATTCCATTCTCGGAGTCGATCGCACAAGATTGGAGCCCGAAATCGTCAATCTATGGCTTTGGTCACTGATCAGTTGCAATCTTATTTTAGGCCTAATGGTATGCACTGGCGGTGATAAGTTTACTTCTGCTGTAATAATTGAATAAGATACGTGATCTTATATGCTATGTTAGGTTTCTTTTTCTTTCTTTCTTTCCTTTTTTCGTCTGTTTGTTGTTTTTTTTTTTTTTTTTTTTTTTTTTTTTTTTTTTTTTTTTTTTTTGCCGGCCGTCAAAATTTGGGGGGGCGGCTCAAGCCCCCCCAAGCCCCGCGTTGTCTACGCCCTTGCCTTCTGTCCTTAATTGCGGTCTACCATCCGCTGACTGCGACTGACTGTAACCGAGCAGACTTATACGTAGCTTCAAAACGTAGTTGATTGGGTGCTCAATATCGAGCTATAAACGTGTGGAGAGTTAAACGAATAGCTCGATTATTTCCTAAAAAGTATGAATGATGGGAATTATGTTTCTAGTGTGTTTTTTCTTCTTCTTGAAATCAGCGAAAGGCGGTTACGCTGGAGACGGGGGAGGGGTCACGTCCGATAATATGAGATGGACAAGCTCAGGCCAAGCTAAAACGACGGTAGAGAGTTAGATGTGTATTCGAGTTCCGCGAAACGCTCCATGGTAAGCGTGATCCGGGCGTCTGGCCTCAGACGTGTAATCCCAACTGTAAAAGAAGCAGTTGCTTTGCGGTTATTACTGCTGTTCAGAGGCTATTTCCAACTAATATTATTGGGTAACTCCAGCAGATAAGCCACTCTGTAGTAAAACTACTGATCTACCACGCATGAGTGACGATTTATATGGTATCGCTTTGTTCTTCTGTGATTAGCAAAGTTCTTTTCAATGCATTACCCACGTGATCAGTTTGGGAAGGTACTTTAGGTCACCAACCTGAAAATTAGCTCACCAGCTCGGCAATGATTGTCTCCAACAGCCATGTTCACCTAATCCTACCTGCTATTAATCTTCTGACGTGATAAGCTTGAATTGTGAAACTGGACTGAATATTACTTGGCACCATGCAATCTCCCGTAACACCATACTACCTATTTATTTGTGTTGATTTGTAAATTGAATGCAGATCATGTGATAGCATAGGTTAATATACAAGAACAATTTTACCTTTACTCATACTGACCAGTTCTAATGTTGATTAATGTTTAGACACACCGAATCAATAATCATTAGAATGTAATTATATCCATATCGTCTTTGCGGGAGGGAGCATTTTATTCCTATCAGTAATTCTGATATGGCCCCTATTTGTTGTCATCGGTTGAAATGAAAGAGAAACCAAAACAAATGCTGACACGACGTTACTCTGTCAATACTGCGGAGTAGTCGGAAATGAATTTTCGACAGATTAGACAATATTTAAGGGGAATATAAATCTTTAATTACATATACACCCGTCTTTCAGAGGGTTCATTTTTGTTCAATTGACACGTAAATATTACCTTCAAGTGACATCATACAACTGGGATTCAAAAAACATCTATGATAATAATAAACACTACGGAAAATGGTGAACTGTACATGATAATGTTTAGAAGGATTGGATTATTTCATAAGTGAATTACGGCCATTGAATTACACGAACCTCCTTCTCTGAAAAGGAATATTTTTTTCAAGTTGATATTTGGATATGGCCCATGAATGATGGCATACATTGAAACACAAAACCAAATCCTGATTGTATATAACTCTGGCATATATAATAAATACAATATAATAAATTTCAGACACTTAGGGCTATTAATAAGAAAGATATGTCAATTTATTCACACATACCCCCTTTTTCAGTTGGGTGATTTTTTTTGTTCAAATAACATTTGAGTTTTACTCCTCAATTGTACCATAGGATTCGAATACAACTACGACCTTATAGGTATTAAAAAACTGCGCTACGTAGGAGTGAACAACAAATAATGACGTTTAGATAGTGGGATCAGCGTTAAGAGATATATAGCAATTCAAATACATATACCCCCTTTTTGAAAGAGAGTATTTTTTTCAGGTGACATTTGGATATGGTCCCACGTGACGCCACGATTGGATTACATAAACAAATCATGATATTATATAACTCCTCCATTATTGATGAGTAATATGTACTATAGCTCAGACCAATTGGGCTATAAAAAGGAGGAATGGGTTGTTTACATTCACCTACCCCATTTTTCGGTGGAACACGACGAATATCTGTAGGGTGTCATTTCGGCAGCAATAAAAAAAATCTGCACCACTTTGGAAGTCTACATCCACCCTGGTTGATACCCTCAAAGGTCATAGAAATTCATGGTATAGATGAAAATTATCTTGCCGGTGGGGTTAACAAATTTCTAAAATAAGGCCTTTCTTCAACTTGGTTCCTAGACTATAAGTGATAATCTATGTGACCGCTGGGTAGAACACACTGTCCGAACGAGGAAGTATTAGTAGAATGGAAGTTCTTCTTCAGAACACAAGTCTGTGAGGCCCGACGACGACCAAAAGCTTCATTCGCCACCATTTCAACCAGTTACAATCTACGATCACAATGGTTTCAACAGAAGGCAAGCCTCGGGGACATGTCCACTAGCAGAATCTCATCATATACAGGTAAAAGGCTCAGCCCTACATGTATACAGGTCACCCTATCCTTGTGTGTAACTGATCCTCGCAGGCATGGAATTCCGCTGCTCTTATCACACCCACCTTTAAGTAGACCCTCCATGCCCCTTGTTCTATAAAATTGTAAGGTTTTGCAGCACGTTTAGACCGACTACCATTTTTTCATTCTCACATGATGGGTGAAGGTCGGGCCCAGCGTATGGTCATTTTTTGACCCGTTATCTCAAGCCAATGTTGAATTTGCCAAACGAAGATAGGTCATCAACGCTATGGCCAGCTATACTAAGAAATTCATTAACATACCTGAACTTATTTTACCCATAACATACATTTACTAGATCCAGGATTCTGTAAGACCGTGATCCCGGTGTTCCTATATTTCTTACATTTGTTTCATAATCAGATGTGTAGCAACATCTTTCTATAATTCATTTGCGTTTCAGTTCTCATACGAATGGGAATGGGAAGGGACGGCAGTGCATTTTTCTTAATATTTTTGTTTACATAGTTTACCATGAATGATTGTCTCCGACTGTCATCCATTCATATAAATTTTTACAATTCAAGGAAACTATTCCTATATATTAGTGAAAATCTCCTATGTTTATTCCTAC
>JAVTVY010049504.1:0-22256 GCA_036873755.1 Hanleya hanleyi
AGATTGTATCTTGTATCTTGCAATTTCATCTTGAAAACGGAGCATCGTGTATGTTCATTAAATATAATTATGGCGCTTTCTCGTCCACGTTCCCTGTCAGAAGAATATGGTCACCCTTACCAAATATTTCTTAGTGCAGATTCAATGTGATCGAGACGACTGCATTGGACATGGTGTATTTGACCATAATATAGGGGCAGTCACGTCCTGATTGATGTTTTACCTGAGTGACGTATAGCATGAAATCGAATGCTCTGATTTCAGATTACATAATCCATTCTTACAAATAAACCGTGGTAGAAGTTTGACTGTGTTAGTAGGCCTCAAAGTTATTTACATTAATTTGGCAACAGGAGAGAACGAGTTGAGGGGTGTGAGAGGGGGGAGTCACTAATCAGCAATGTGGTGATGAAGACAACCCGTAATCTTTCTGCTATAGTCCGCTGTTACAGTACTGCCCAGAGCCAAGTAACACTGGTGTACACCAATAATCTATCAGAGGTGCACCACCAGTGTAGCCGTAGTGCCAAACATATATTCATGATAGGTAGATTTGTAACGGATGAAGATTTTTAGGCGCTACCGGGATTCGATCCGGGGTCCTTTTACTTGCCACACCAGCGCTCTACCGACTGAGCTAAAGGGGAATTCCCACTAGCTGTGAGCTAGTACAAGCACTGGTGCAAGTGCCTCCCGTTACACTCCTCCCCGCCTAAATCCTCTCCCCATCCGAGACAACCCAATTTCTCTGGTCCAGAGCCCCACGCTCCATGAACCAGTGATCACGGCACCAATGTAAGGGATGAAGATTTTAGGCGCTATCGGGATTCGATCCGGGGTCCCTTTGCTTGCCACACCAGCGCTCTACCGACTGAGCTAAAGGGAAATTCCCTCTAGCTGTGAGCTAGTACAAGCACTGGTGCAAGTGCCTCGCGTTACAGATTTACACATGCGCGTCATCATCTCGGTGCACTACGATGCATTTTCAGCGTTTGTTATTCGATAAGATGATTATTCAATTATAATATGGCAGTATTTCTGAAGGACCTGCATATGGAGTATACAAATCAGGCATTGTAGCATATGCTAGAGTTTGTCAAACTTTGATGATTTCAATCAATCTCACAAGGCATTGCTACAAAAACTTGTAAAGCAAGTTAATAAAATCAAACGGCTGCATTCAAAGTTTCTTAAATTCGACGATAAATATCATCTGTTGATTGGAAACTATAATCATAGTGTTGAAGGTCTTTGGTGATATGTATTGTTTTTTGTTTCTAATTCCGCTTAACTTGGTGCTAGGGGTCGTATAAACGTGAAAAACATCTTCGTCGTGTTTATATGAACAATCGCAAACAAAGCGTGACGAGATACCCATTTAGCAGATTAATATGTTCATTAGAAAATTATGTTTCTTTTCAGTCACACCAATATCGTGACATCACTTTTCGGATACGATACGGCAATGAACTACACTCCACGGGCATTGAAATGTGATACGGATTTGATGAACAGAATATCAATTAATCTTGTTGGCATCATTGAAGTAAATCCAATTTACGTATTATCTTTCGGTTATATATTTTTGGTGCTAATATTATTAATGAAACAGGCCATTGAGTCATGGACCTTTGAAAACTCTTAATGGACGACGACTGTTCAATGGATGACGGATCTGACGCATTTATTCATTCGAAGCGGTAAGAAAACTAAGAAATAATGTTTTCGTAGGCATGCTAAATCGTTATTTTGGGCACGGTTAGTGTGGGAAAGTTTATATTTTAGGGCAAGGGCGATTCTATTCTATTGCAATACTCAAATTGATTATAAACAAAGATTACAATGAAGGGTGGAAAACATATTTAAACTTTGACAACCTTTCTCCCCTATTTTGAACAAAAACTCGTCCACTGATGTTGAGACGATGTTCCCGTCTCGGTTGGCATCGTGCCAATGTCAGTGGACGAGTTTATGTGGTCTCTCAAATGGGGATTGATTTTGTCAGTTGAGTAGCTGTTGGGAAATTACGTGAATATATGCCTATTTGTATCGCTTTGTTAATCAATTAACTTGAGAAGGAAATTTCATCTTGTAATTTATTTGTTTGTGTTATTCGATTAGACGTCCCTTTCCTCATCCGACTTGTGAAATGGAATCTCCTAATGCACACCTGCACCTGACACATGTACATTTCACATAACCGTGGTAAATCGTGTAGTTATTGCACTGGTTAGCTCGATGTTATTGACACAAGTGTTATAGAATTGTTGTTAATATGTACGGAGAGTTCGGGTACCGTTTGATCAAGTGAAAATTGTATATCAGTTTTGTGTGGAGACCTGGTATGTGAGTAACGGAGAATTCCTGGTTAACAGCTACATGCATCAGTTACGACCTTTCATCGTCGTCACTGCAATATGAATACGGCATGTTCCTTTCAACATTTTCGTTTCATGTATACGCATACATATAATACTCGATCATCGGGAAATGCAGAGCACCACTCCTGACACTAGCCATGTCAACTCGTGTAGTGCAACATGATTCTAAATAATTAAACATGCGCCATTCATAATATAATAACATAATCCTTTGTGGACGAATAGAGACCATGTTGGGAGCCCATGGGACAATTCTAATCTTGTGTGATGTTTCCATATCGTATTTGAAGCGTCTGGTGATGTTACCGATGACATTTTTGTGATAATAACCACCATCATAAACTGGCAAGCTGACTCCCACATAAAGGTCATATTTCCACAGGAGGGAAAGCTTAAAATTAATGCACTGTTCCACTTTTATTTTTCTTTCGTCGATGGAAGATGGCATTTATTACCCCTCAAACCATCTAAAGAATGCTGCAGATGATAACGAGAAATAAACACCATTCCAAGATCCATCCTTTAACTACTAAATCAGGACAGTCACACTCCACAGGGAATGAGTCAATTCTCAAACGAAACCAATTTAGCGTGCAAGATCTATGGCGCTACGTTTCGTAACTTGTGTCTAATTCCGCTTAACCCGGGGCTAGGGGCCGTATGAACCCATGTACTTCAAGATCCTCATGGTGCTCATATGAACAGTCACAATCAAAGCGTGACTGAGATACATCATTTTTTAGATGACGACTCTATAACGAATATTATGGATTAAGAATACTGATCAGCGATACGGATTTGATATTTTTGGAAGTTGAAAACTGTTGACCGCTTCTCTCGTGCAGGAAACAAGCCTGTGTTTATGTATACTATGGTTGTCTTTTTGAATTTGGTACTAATACTGTTGTATGGAAAATGGAATAGGTCTTTGGATTATGGACGCGGATATTCTCTAATGGACGACGGCTGGATTATGAATGACGGACTAGACGCTTGTAATTTCGTGGGTTCTATTGAGGTCAAGGCTTTGGGTACCATGCCCAGCGAATCAAACAGATGGACTTGGACGTAACTGAGAGCAGCTCGACATAACAACTTAATTGAGACCAGCTGGACAAGCTATGCTTGAAATGGTTTGATATTTATCATTCTATGCAAGCTACCAGGTTGAAGGGGGGGGGGGGGAGATCGAGCAAATTTTTAATCACAAATGGCTTAAAGGTACCATATAACTAGGGTTGATGTGTCTGACGCTGGATTCTGATACTGTATCTTTGCTTAGCTTTATCAATCATATTTATATTTTCTGAAATGTACGCGGATGTGGTAGGCCAAACTGCTCAAACATTTATCTAACCGCAATTATAAGCTTTCTAACAGAGAACTTATTTGTTGTCGAACAGAAACCCATTTCAAATGGAGAATTGTAGTTAATGGTCCAAAGTCTAGTGAATCTTCTAGACAACACAGTTTCTCTTCTCTTATCTAACCTCAGATTTCTCTATAATCGACGTGTCAGGTGATCAGTAAATATGTGTTCAACGTGAACTCCGATTTAAGCAACTGTTGATCGAACTGAACGTCAGTGAAATGGTCCGGGCAACTGTTACAGGGGACAACTTGTAATAATCTTTGTCGATTGCCGTTGACCTACTTGACACATTGTCTCAAGCATTGCTAAACATTCCGATGAGGACTATACATTGGTAAAATATGGTCTAGATATTGTTCAAGAAGAAATTCAAAATAACGGTAGAAGGCATGAAACCCGTTCAACCCTCTTAATTGGTTGATATCAGCATGCCCTTTGAAATTATTTCTAACTGAGGTATTTGCGTTGTCAAACAACAAGTTCATGTTCTTGTATTAAATTTCATCTCTTTTAATTTTGAATATGATGAAATAATAAATTCCCAATTTTGTACTCAAACAGCTTTCACACAGCTTTTTATACACCCGTTTATTGCAATGTCTCCAGTAACCTGTTGTCCACGCGATATCTTCAGGTTAAGACTATGGATTGCAACCATAATCTTGTTGATCCACTGATAAGCTTAGCATAATGCATAAGCAAAGTCACTCCGAATAAAGTTAACAAACGCATATTGTCAGTCTCAATATTTCGACAAAGTTTTTTTTGTCATCATCAGGAGAAATGTGATTGCTACCATATGTAGTGTATATCTTGTCCATACGCCACAAAACAAATCCTCTTTATTTTGAATTCAAATATTAAAGGTTAAAGTCAATTTGAAAAAAAAACAAATCTGAAAAAATATGTTAACTTCACATAAGAATTGATTGATATACCTTGTCCACAGGCAAAGTGAGAGCCCTATTTATCTTGAGATATAAAAAAAAGTCAGGTATACCTAGTCCACATGCAAAGTAAGGACCATATTTGTCTTGAGATCAAAAGGACGATGTCATATACAGCACGAAAAAATGGAAAATGATGTCGTTCATGTCATAACTCAGGACTAACGAGAAAGCCTATTGATTTGGGGTTAAAACTCAAATCATTGAGCAATTGTTTTGCTCATGATTTCACAACATATGAATTTAGATTTTGATCAATTTCCTGTTATACCTCGATTTCATGTTCGACACGAAACCTATCAATTTTAGTGCAGTTTCTTGAGGTAGATGCAAACTAATGCACACATCTATATGTATCTGCACTCATCTTCAGGGATAAATGGGACTCGATAGCTCAGTCGGTAGAGCAGTGGAACTGTTTCCGCGAAGTCATGAGTTCGATTCTCACCCGAGTCAGTATTTTCTGACCGGGTGTATCACAATGTAGGGATATAATTGAATTATAATCTATATGTACCGATATTCCTTTGGTTACCAAATATCTGTGTTGTCCATTCTAATATTCTCTGTTCTCTGTCTGTGTTTTCGACACATACATCTGTTCAGCATTGTTCAGGCTACACGGGCATATACTGAGGCCCTTCGGCTCTTGTTTATGTTGAAATATACAAGATATTATGATGAAATCCACATAAAAAAAAATCATTAATGTTCATTCTATTTTTCGTGATATTTGCAACACAACTCAGCAATAATATTTGTCGCAGCGAATCATTGAATCTTACAATATATTAATGCTTAAATATATGCAAACGAGAATGTTCTTATAGAAACACAACATGAAACCTCTGGACTGGACACTAATACGTTCTTTCGACCGAGATATAGAACGTGACCGCTTTCGTACTCCAAAAACCTAATATACGGGATAAAACTCTTGGGTAGAGAAAAGCCAAATCGCTAGCTTAATACGTCAAGTTTCAAATAGATGAGAACGCTAACGTCAATTGCTGATGGTGCATACCAAGAAAATGCTTAGGTAACTTCACATTTCGATAGATATATTTTCATAGTGTACATACGGAGTGTGCCATCGTTATACCAATCCGCCTATCGTCGAGCCCCTCTTCTGCTCGATTGGCTTTAGTCAAACCCTCATCTGATTGTCTTAACTATAAAACGAAAAACCAATTTCAGAAAGGCGATAAACAAATACGACGGGAAGGGAAATGGGAAAAGGTAACCTTGGGTTGGGCACAGCATGCATAAACATGACTGTCTACTAGATCATGATACAGTTGTCCAAAGACACCCCCATTGAATGTCGAATCTCTGCTATAGGATACGACTGACTGTGGACACTATTCCAGAAAATGTTTGTTCGATGCGCAACGGCTCATCATGAGAACTTTCGCAGTCGCATCGGGTCCATGCAGAATGAGTCTTGTAACTTTGTTTCTATATGGGACCATCACGTTCTAAGAGCGTATTCCAATACTTTGAGAGTCCACGGCAATTAGTCTTAGTAAATTTTCTTCAGGTTAGGAATATTTGGTGGTCTAAATGCATGTTGGTTATAAACAGTGTACGGTTCAGTTAACTGTCGTCCTATGATCTTGTTGGGGATTAGCATATAGATGAAATGCTATGGCACAGCGATAACGTTACATGCTGTATGGATATATATATATATTCCATTTTGATCATATGACACTGTTGAAGACTCGCCTCCAGGATATCATATAATTAACACGAGATAAATCACCTTGTCCATATTGATCTTCTCCACATGACGATATTGGAACGATATGCATACGATATGGTGGGGAAAATTGACGACGTCTGGCGACTATAAAGCCATCATATGACTCCACAGGATAGCTTCCCTCGGTACCTGACATTCAGATCCGACTATACGGTGGACTCTTGGATGTAGGCTTAATATCTCAGCCGCGCTTTTGTCTAACGAACATCATTTAAGTAAAGATGTACAGGCATACTCAAAAGTAATTTGTATTAAATTAAAATTGTCAGCGATAAGGAGTTTTACGAATATAACATCACGATGTCACTGATGATAGTTTGTCAATACGTCAGTCTCACTTGGTTATTATGCATGAAGGGTAGCAAATGTCCAGCATATCGAATACACAATATCTACCCTGGCTGTGACCATCCCGGAATCAATTATTAGATAATTTTACTGGCTATTTGTCTGCATATCATGTTGCCATCGATTTAGGTTCAATATGCCGTTCTCTAAATGAGCCTGTATATGAACGAACAACGACTATTACCAGGCAAATGATTGTATTTTTTTGTCATAAAGGCTCTTGTTTAATGATCAACCATTAAACTTACTATGTAGGTAGACGCCTACCGCAAGAAGCAATCAAAAACCGATCATTTGAAGCCCGACCCTTCTCATTGACCGAACGCAATTTTAGCGGTCATCTCGCTGTGAATAATCGCTATGAACGACACGGTGAATGATATATCCACTGTCACTGCATTTCAGGGAAACCACAAATAGTCATAATGGCACATAATACTTTGATGTTAATGTATACATAAATGAAGTGGGCATTCTCTCTCGTCGATGTTACGACATTACACGTTTTGCATCGTAAACTATCCGTTTTTGTGAAGCACTACACCTATTACACACTGATAACCGTGCAATTATTAGACGATTTAGCACGATAAGAACTTTGTGACGTATGAAATCTACACCCGTGATCTTGACACGCACAGGTGTTCACTTGGAAGAATCCATTTCACAGGGTGGGTGATAAATGACAGGACAATTTCTCGTCTGCTTATACAATCCAATAAACAAATGGAATGGATACCCTGCAAGTAGGAACTTTAGTTTATTTTAAAGGCAGAAAATGTATAATCGCAGATATTTACGAGCCAATTGGGACATACGAGTGTTACACAATAAGAAACAGATCAACAGGAGAAATAAGACGTGCTTTCAGATACGAATTATCTAGAGAAGCGGAGATCGAAGAGTTCATGAGAGGCTCAGATGATGAGTCCCTTCTTGCTGTTTTAAATGAGACGCAACACGAGTGTGATCAGCTGAACAAAGGCAGATTTTCCTCCGTTGACGATGAGAAATTAAGAGATCGGGCTAACAAACGAAATGAACCAGGGACGGACAGGCAAACGAAATGGGGAATACGGATATTTAAAGGTATTAAATTCGTTTCATATTATTAATTAAGACGTAAATTTCTGTCTCCAGTTTAACTGTTGGTTCCATTGTGAAATTGATTAAGAATGACACACAAATAGGCTTGTATGCATGTATGTTTCACACAATCCCAGATAGGCAGTAAGACTGCACCCCCTTCTGAGAGACCACCTAAACTCGTCCATTGATATTGGCACGCTGCCAACTGAGGCGGAAGGCACATTTCAACAAAGGGAAGAAAGGTTGTGAACGTTTACCATATTTTTTCAATCTTTCATGGTAATCTTTGTTGATAATCAATTTGAGTAGTGCAATAGAATAGAAATAATGTTTCCTCGACGTGCTAAATCGTCATTTTACGCACTGTTAATGTGGGAAAGTTTATAAATTTTAGGGCGCGGGCTTCGTCCTTGCTCTAAAATATAAACTTTCCCACACTAACCGTGCGTAAAATAACGATTTAGCACGCCTGTGAAAACATTATTTCCTAAATAACCTACATATGGCGCATACATGTACATATCTCGCTTAGTAGCATTTATTAGAGTCTGTGAAAAGGCAGAATTTTAACCAACAACACAGGACATCATAGCAGAAACTTGTGAAACAGAGCTATACCAAGCGCATTCATTCAAAGTTTCTTAAATTTGGCGATACATATCGCACTCTAAAAGGAAGATACGAGCGTTGCGTACAGGAGTGAATAGAAGTTAACGTTGCTGTCAACAATATTTCAACTATATCGCAACGAACCAAATAAGCACCACCCAGAAAAGTTGCGTTCCTGCTACTTCGAAGCAGAAATTTTTGAAACAGCATGGAACTAGATCCACCCTGTAAATGTTAGACATTACATTATCAAGTTCCTGTTGCTTCTGAGCAAAGCTTTGAGTACAAGAGCTTTGGCTTTTCACCCCATCTGGACTGGGCGAGCGGGAGGGGGGAAGGCGCGTAGCGGACATGGTTCCCCCCTAATTATTGTTCTTACCACTTGAGCTAGGGAGCTGAAACGTACCATTCTACACCCTTGGGTAAAGCTCTACCAGAAAATGTCAAATAATCCAAGATGGTCGTTTTGGTGACGTCACAGTGACATCATTTTCAAAAACGGCATTTCTTAATCAGATTGTTCTAATTTTTATTTATACTTTTTCTCCGCAAAAACTGCATGATAAATTATTAAATATTATTGTGAATGACACAAAGTAGTTTGTGCCCACTTTTCATCGCGAAAAAGCAAAAATATTGAAGAAAACCATCGAAAGCCATCTTTTATTCACTCATGATCCTCTGTTCGAGGGACTATGCAAATGGGCTCAAAATGACCCGAATATGATAAACTGTGAAGTCACGGAGTGTGAGATCTCAACTGTTTGTCCTTCTGGAGATAGCACAGAAAGTTTGTGGGGGGGGGGCACATGGTAGGGTTAACTTGGGTCTAATTCCGTTTAAACCGGGACTACGTACCGTGCGAATCCCATGTATCTTTCATGATCGCCATGACGCTAATATGAACAGGCACAATGGAATCGACACTGAGATCAAAAAGATTGGAACGAAAAGCATATGGCTGTAAGAATACTGGTCATACTGCTATAGGGATTTTGCTTTTTGGCGCATACTGATCATTCAATTCATTGAATTCCGTTGCCAGCTTCAGACTTGTAATATACTAGCTTATGTAATGTAAATATAATTGTTTTAGATTTGGTGCCGATGCTGTTATGCGAATCAAGTCTTTCGATTATGGACGCGGAAATTCTTTGAAGGCCCACGGCTGAACAGTGAACGACAGACTAGATCGACTGTGACATTGCTCGTCGCTAAATAGCTGAAATATTACAGAACGTGACGCTGAAATCAGTTCTATCACTCTGGTATTATTCCATGCTGTTATTCACTTCATTCAAGGAATTCGCATTTATTAGTATCATGGTCATATCTGTATTTTTCTACATATAACCCAGGTACAGTTCGTCACGAATATACGCGGGTTTACCTATTGTCCTCAAGAGTACCAGTTATATTTATTCGTTCGACAAATCTATTGAGTACATAACAAGCGGATCCAATGCTTTTGATTCTTTCGATCTCTGTGCGATATGTTTGATTTCTGTGGCTGAGACGGAATATCAGACTTCCATATAAAATAAGCTAGTACGGTATGTCAGCGTAATAAGCTAGTACGGTATGTCAGCGTAATAAGCTAGTACGGTATGTCAGCGTAATAAGCTAGTACGGTATGTCAGCGTAATAAGCTAGTACGGTATGTCAGCGTAATAAGCTAGTACGGTATGTCAGCGTAATAAGCTAGTACGGTATGTCAGCGTAATAAGCTAGTACGGTATGTCAGCGTAATAAGCTAGTACGGTATGTCAGCGTAATAAGCTAGTACGGTATGTCAGCTAGTATGTCAGCGTAATAAGCTAGTACGGTATGTCAGCGTAATAAGCGGTATGTCAGCGTAATAAGCTAGTACGGTATGTCAGCGTAATAAGCTAGTACGGTATGTCAGCGTAATAAGCTAGTACGGTATGTCAGCGTAGCACACGAGAGCCGTATTGGATACAAACCCCAATAACACAAACCGGTGAGTTCATCTGTTCTCAGTCTAATTGCGGAATATCAATATCGCCGAGATGCTGATGTAAACGAGGAAAACACCAGAATGCTCATCAACGTTAGTGATGCACAAAGCTCAAGTGAATCACTGTCCGCCGATTTACATCCAACCTGTCATTTCCGACAAATCTCTTTTTTCACTCCGATGCGGCTGCTGTGGAAATTATGACCATGCCATCGAGGAAGCATTCAGATTGCTGACATAAAACAGTAGCAAATCTGTCCAAACCCAGACGCATCTCTAAAATAATGACCCTCTTATACTAATCATCCCAGAGAAGACGTGCCTCGGTTACGGTTCGAACTATTTATCCGTGTTTACTGTTTAAATCAAGCCTGGCAGAGGTAATGCCAGCCCTAATTTGGCGGCAGACAGCGTATGCCGACAGGGAAATAGCATACCTCCGCGAGATGTGATTTTTCTGCAAACTTTCTTGAACGAAAGATATATAGACACAACCGCCTGGACGGAATACCATTCTTGGCCATTGTATTCAACATATCGGGCAGAGAAATATGTATCTGTACGGACGAATGTTATCTGACATACCTATTCCAGAAGATGAAGAGTATTACCATGTGTCGGATGATCGTACCTCTGCCATGAATTCTGATACATTCAGCGGCTGTAATACCAGACAACTGGAGTGGGAATATAGCACACCATTTGTGTTTACAGGGGACAACATGGACAAGGCACAGACTGATATGGCATCTGACAGTAACAAAACTGCCGCAGAACTTGAACGCATTCTTCAACGACAAGAGTACAACCAAAGAGTTGAACAGCTCCAAATGCGAGGTAAGTGATTGTAATATAAGAACACGTAGATATGAGCCATGACTATTTATGGTTCGATTTATGGTGACAATAGAGACTCCCACACTTGAGGGTAAACGGACGTTTTGATATGTAGACGCGACACAGAGTCTAACATACGTCATTATTACGGGACGATTTGGTTTGTTAAAATATGGCGAGAGAGACCAGATTTCATGCCATATTACCCCTGAAGGGCGACATGTAATGCACTTACCATATCTGAGAGCCTTCCTCGGTAGGCTATTGTAATTTTGTAGATTTTTCTATGACGAATAGATTTAGCAGATTTTTTTTTTGCCTCCAGTGTCATTGTAGGACAGGGCGGGTCAACGATTCCACGAATTAATGGAGCCCGTGATGAAATAGCAGCTATAGTTTTATGCTGCTGTGAGAAGATTCGTACCGCTGAGAAATCTGTATGCCTCTGTATATATATTTTAGCTGTGGTTTTGTGACCAGGACTTCAGAAAAAAATCAGCAAGGCACTAACATTTAGAGGAATAGGTTTTGCTCTGCCCAAACCAGATCAGCTAAACATCGAGCAGAATCCGTCCGGCCAGTCGCAGCCAGCTCAAGATCGGCATCAAGATCGGGTCAACAATATTGACGGGTCGATCAGATTGTGGTACGAAAGGTTCTTTTAAAGTTTGTTTTTAGCTTTGAATGAAAGTGTTTTCAATGTATCGCCAAATTGTTGTAACATCAGTTTGTTTATCGAATATACATGTAGCCTACCTACCTATATATAGGCGCCGATGGAAATGTTCATTTCGTCGTACTCTCTCTTGCTCAATAACAGCTACACACATCTTGACGCCGGTGTGGAGGCTAAGAATGTCCGGTGGCTAAGATTGTCCGTCCCCTCTCTTCTAACTCAGCTAGAACATTTTTCTCCACACTGGGGACAAGTGTCCGCCCTTGTTTGCAATAGAAAAGGATATGAAAAGGGACACTAACAACCAGGACATTCTTTTCCATCACACCGGATTAATACAAGATCCAGTAATTTCCATATTTTCCCAGCAGATTTGAAATACGGTGTCACACGTTAGGTCTGGCAACCTATCAACAATCAATAATCTTCTCTGAGATATGATAACATGCTGCTTTTAATATGTAGTATGTGGCTAAGATCTATATACCTGAAAAGGTACAGCACTCCTGCAGCAACTCACTCGAAATACTATATTACTAACTACTGAAATTTCGCTTCTTACTGAAAGGCTTATATTTTTCAATATGTGGACAGGATCAGATTTTTTAAAATATTACTTTTGGTCGTCTTATTAAAAGTTCGAATTTGCAACCCCTGGAAGTGGTTTTCACAGCTTCGTGTACATATTGGATACTGCAATGATCAGCTTGTATATATATAGGCATAATACTAATTTAATGCTAGCTTGTAATTTACTGTGATACCTAAAGTACCCCACTGGTGATTGAGCTTTGACGGCCAGGTTTTTATTTTCCTTTCCTACTAATAAGAGACGGAGATTTCCTTTAAAAGCTTTCTAGCCTATAATTTTGCGCAGCAACATCCATTCAAATGAATAAATGTTGATGGACATTGTTTCAAGTAGCACAAAAGCACAAATTTTGAAGAAATCTGACGAAAATATAACTTTTCTGGTACTCACATGACCGCCATTTTGAATTTACCCGTAATCCTCTGCTCAGGGTGTGATATACGCTTTTGATAACCCAATATGATAATCTAAGAAGTTGCTGAGTCTCAGCTCTCAATTTGTTGTCGTTCCGGAGGTAGGGCCAAAAAACCAACTGGGCGGGGGCGGAAAGTGGCCCACACCCCCCCAAGGCCAGCTAGGGTTAACATTTTATTTACCCATATCAATATACGGTCCGGTATAATTGTGATATATTGAAGATTAATATATACATTAATCTTTTTATCAACAGTGTGTATTAAATCTTTTGTCCAGTAAATCTTCGTTTAACTGTGCTATTCATACCGAGGAAATAAAATCGTTGGAATGATGCACATATTCGATGAATGTTAAAAGTTTGGGTTGTGCGTCATCGCGTCTTCAATAGTTGACTTCGAAACATGCGACAATCTGTTCAATATAGCGTTTTAATATTATTACGCCGGATATTAGCTCCCTCTAGCCCAGTACCTTTCCGGAATAGAAGCTGATGGATAGATAAATGGGGAGACCTCTCATTCATATCGGCTTTTGAAAATGGTTCACGACAGATATTTTTCTCCTCGAATGAAGAGATTTCAAGTATGTCCGTAATAAAGCGATACGTGCATTTCTCCGGAGGAAGGGAACGCGAAGAATTCAAACCGAAAAATTACTATGGGAATGGCGGAATTATATTGCTGACGCGGATCTATGTTACAAAGTGAATAACGATCAATTGTGTGTTTAATCACTACTGAGAACAACATATCCGGGTCCGTTAATCGGACTCTTGAGATCAGTAAATTGGAGCGATATTCAAGAGGTGGGAAAAATTGACCACGTCTGGCGACTAAAAATTAACCATATGACTCTACAGGAAAGAATTACATTCAGACCCGAGAATACGGAGGAATCTCGGACGTAGCTTTAGTATCTCATGATCAGTCGCGCTTTTATTGCAGCTGCTCATGTGGAGACTATGGGGTATCTACACCGGCTTAAGTGGAATTAGATTACTAGCTCGGAAGATAGCAGGAGGACCACTGAGCAATTATTCACTATGAAATTATACTGATAGCATCAATCCATACCTAGAGTGTGTAAAAAGAGAGTATCAGGCAAGTACACCCGTCGTCTTAGTTTCAGGGAAATTGAAAATCTTATCTCTTATAAGAAATCGACTCAAAATTCGTTAACTTGTACTCACACAGACTGAAAAATATTTAAACTCAAACATATGACATTGCTTCTGTTAGGTGTTGTTTTCTAGACCAACAATTCAGAAGACTCCCATTGGGTACACTTTAACAAAACTAGTTAAATAAGTTTTTTGAAGAACGTATTCATCCAGGTCTGCTTAGGTCTAGTGGGATAGTTCTACGGATAAACTGCATTCAAAATGCAAACTTTGTGGTAAACTTTTTAGCCCACCATCACCAGATGGTGGGCTGTTCAAATCACTTTTCGTCTGTGGTCCGTCGTCCGTCTGTAAACAATTCTTGTTATCGCGATTTCTCAGGAACTACTGCATGGATCTTTCTCAAATTTGGTACACAGGTTCCCCTTGGGGTCTAGTTGTGCAAGATACCTTTCCTGGTCCGATTCGAAAATCCAATATGGCCACCAGGCAGCCATCTTCGATTTCCCCATGAAACCTTGTTATCGCGATTTCTCAGGAAGTACTGCATGGATCTTTCTCAAATTTGGAACACAGGTTCTCCTTGGGGTCTAGTTGTGCAAGATACCTTTTCTGGTCTGATTTGAAAATCAAATATGGCCACCAAGCAGCCATCTTGGATTTCCCTATGAAACTTTATCGTCATTTCTCATGAAGTACTGCATGGATCTTTCTCAAATTTGGTACACAGGTTCCCCTAGTGGTCTAGTTGTGCAAGATACCTTTTCTGGTCCGATTCGAGAATCCAATATGGCCACCAGGCAGCCATCTTGGATTTCCCCATGAAACCTTGCTATCGCGATTTCTCAGGAACTACTGCATGGATCTTTGGCAAATTTGGTATACATGTTCCCCTTGGGGTCTAGTTGTGCAAGATACCTTTTCTGATCCGATTCGAAAATCCAATATGGCCACCAGGCAGCCATCTTGGATTTCCCCATGAAACATTGTTATCGCGATTTCTCAGGAACTACTTCATGGATCTTTCTCAAATTTGGTACACAGGTTCCCCTTGGGGTCTAGTTGTGCAAGATACCTTTTCTGGTCTGATTCGAAAAGCCAATATGGCCACCAGGCAGCCATCTTGGATTTCCCCATGAAACCTTGTTATCGCGTTTTCTCAGGAACTACGGCATGGATTTTTGTCAAATTTGATACACAGGTTCCCCATGGGATCTAGTTGTGCAAGATACCTTTTCTGGTCCGATTCGAAAATCCAATATGGCCACCAGGCAGCCATCTTGGATTTCTCCATGAAATATTGTTATCGCGATTTCTCAGGAACTACTTCATGGATCTTTCTCAAATTTGGTACACAGGTTCCCCTTGGGGTCTAGTTGTACAAGATACCTTTTCTGGTCTGATTCGAAATTCCAATATGGCCACCAGGCAGCCATCTTGGATTTCCCCATGAAACCTTGTTATCGCGATTTCTCAGGAACTACTGCATGGATCTTTCTCAAATTTGGTACACAGGTTCCCCTTCGGGTCTAGTTGTGCAAGGCATCTTTTCTGGTCCGATTCGAAAATCCAATATGGCCACCAGTCAGCCATCTTGGATTTCCCCATGAAACATTATCATCATTTCTCAGGAAGTACTGCATGGATCTTTCTCAAATTTGGTACACAGGTTCCTCTTAGGACCTAGTTGTGCAAGATACCTTTTCTGGTCTGATTTGAAAATCCAATATGGCCACCAGGCAGCCATCTTGGATTTCCCCATGAAACTTTATCGTCATTTCTCAGGAAGTACTGCATGGACCTTTCTCAAATTTGGTACACAGGTTCCCCTTGTGGTGTAGTTGTGCAAGATACCCTTTTCGGTCCGTATCGAAAATCCGATATGGCCACCAGGCGGCCATCTTGGATTTTCCCTTGCAACTTTGTTTCGTGCTTTCTCAGGAAGTACTGCATGGATCTTTCTCAAATTTGGTACATAGGTTCCTCTTGGGGTCTAGTTGTTCAAACTACCTTTTCCGGTTCAATTCGAAAACCCAATATGGCCACCAGGCGCCCATCATGGATTTCCCACTTTGTTATCGTGATTTTTCAAGAAGTACTGCATGGATCTTCCTCAAATTTGGTACACAGATTCTCCTTGTGGCCCGGTTGAGCAGGACACCTTTTGTGGTTCGATTTGAAAATCCAATATGGCCGCCAGGTGGCCATCTTGAATTTCGCCTTGAAACATTGTTATCGTGAATTCTCAGGAAATATTTCATGGATCTTTCTGAAATTTGGTACACAGGTCCCACATGGGGCCTAGTTGTGCAAGATACCTTTTTTGGCCCGATTCGAAAATCCAAGTTACGCTTCAAATTAATACGGTATTCCGGAGTTGTGACGGGTCGGGTAAATGAAGGGATGTTACTTTTGTGACACAACGTCACAACTCGACAACTCTAGACTACTGCATGTTTCGATCCAAGGGAGATAATCAGGATTCAGACACTTTCGAAGTTTCAACATTACTGCGCGGACCAGATCCCTTCAGTGTTAAGTATTGTACCATCTTGCTATTTTCGAGCATGGTATTATAAAATTGATATCGCTAACTAGCACAGTAAACAGAACAGAATTAGCATTCGTTCCTAATATGTTTCATAGCTCATGCCAAACTGTCAAAGAGATTTGTCTTCCCTTCCAGTACCCAATGATGACACGTGCAAAAAAATAAATAAAATAAAAATACTACAAAACGAAGACGAAGGATCCTCCGTACATGTACACTCATTTTCAGACAAACTTTGCTCATTTCTTTTGTACTATAACAACCGACATAAGTTTCTAGAAATCCTGAAACTCCTGAACTTAGAAAGGTTATATCTTAGTGTTTCCCAGTGTCCCTTGTTCGATCTTTTTCGCCCAGATTCGAAATTCTGTAAACAAAATTACAAATCAATCGTTTGTTCTTAGTAACAATGGACAAAAAGATCCTCTTGTCATTAGCTTACAATTATCGGACAATGGTGGGCGCCAAGATCCTTCAGGATCTCTCGTATTCCTTTCTCAGGTAATAGATCTTCACAATTCCTTATCATAATATGACCACCGTGGCTTTCAGTTTTAATTGCTGATCTGTAGGAAAACTTCGGGCTGCAGCAGTAATTGAATTGTCTACTGTCTCGCTTCCCAAATTTCGTGACCTCCAACATACCAATAACCAGTACCTCCAACATACCAGTAACCAGTACCTCCAACATACCAGTAACCAGTACCTCCAACATACCAGTAACCAGTACCTCCAACATACCAGTAACCAGTAATTGTGGAGATAAACATAATGCTGCCATCACATCGTCCATACCATTTGTCTTTAGTTATGATCCGAGTCCCCATGGTTGATTGAGACGCTTCTAGACGAAGATAGAAACGGTTCAAGATGCAAACAATCAAACTGTTTTAGTCGAGACGTCCGCAAAATTGTGAAATGCTTCAACTGTGTTCTTCGTGTGTTACGCTGTGCCAAATTCGTTTAATTCCAAAGAACAGGAATTCTGATTTGATGATAACCAGCGGGTTCTTGCGTTTAGTCATGTTAGTCAAGACATGTTCAGGTAGAGTATGGACTTGTATGGATAGAAATCATGTTGGATCCATGGACGTTACTGTAACGGCAGTGCCCGTAGGTAATTTGGATTAGCATGCTCTATCTTAAAGGTACGTTTGGTGATATCACGTGACCGTGTTGTAGTCGACAGAAATGAACTAAGTTCCAGTGTGGCCAGCTAAATTCAGTGGATTTGAATGCTGATCATCATTCAGTCTATTAATTCCCTGACATCCTCCGTTCCTGGTTCCATGCTAAATTTCATGCATTTTCATACAAGAATAAAGGTTACTTTTAAAATCTTTAAGATCCTTTATCCGCACATCTTACTTTGTCTTATTTCTGACTGAGTGAAACATCTGCACGAGTATTTGAATATCTTGCGTCAATTGTGTAATCGACTGTCCAAGACAACGTCGATAGGCCATAACAAATGTATTCTTGAATCGTTTCATCCAAAAAGAAATCAAATTCCCTCATTCTCGTCGGAGTTGACGCTAATACGCCTTCTCATGTTAATATTTAGCTTTTATCCAAGGAATCCTCGGATTTCCTTTGCTCGCTTCCTTCTAATATATTCACTACACAGGTCATCCGTGGTCTATTTCAAATACCGCATATGATGTATTTGATATACACCACGGCGGACCTCTTTTCTCCGGATTAGGTCAGATGAGGCAGAGCTCCACGATCAAGATCAGATGATCATTGGATAACAGTTACAGGATAGACGAACGACAATGTATGCCAGATATTGACGCGATATTCACTCTCGGGAGCTTTGGCATGTTATAGTTACAGGATAGACGAACGACAATGTATGCCAGATATTGACGCGATATTCATTCTCGGGAGCTTTGGTATGTTATAGTTACAGGATAGACGAACGACAATGTATGCCAGATATTGACGCGATATTCACTCTCGGGAGCTTTGGCATGTTATAGTTACAGGATAGACGAACGACAATGTATGCCAGATATTGACGCGATATTCATTCTCGGGAGCTTTGGTATGTTATAGTTACAGGATAGACGAACGACAATGTATGCCAGATATTGACGCGATATTCATTCTCGGGAGCTTTGGTATGTTATAGTTACAGGATAGACGAGCGACAATGTATGCCAGATATTGACGCGATATTCATTCTCGGGAGCTTTGGTATGTTATAGTTACAGGATAGACGAACGACAATGTATGCCAGATATTGACGCGATATTCATTCTCGGGAGCTTTGGTATGTTATAGTTACAGGATAGACGAACGACAATGTATGCCAGATATTGACGCGATATTCACTCTCGGGAGCTTTGACATGTTATAGTTACAGGATAGACGAACGACAATGTATGCCAGATATTGACGCGATATTCACTCTCGGGAGCTTTGGCATGTTATAGTTACAGGATAGACGAACGACAATGTATGCCAGATATTGACGCGATATTCACTCTCGGGAGCTTTGGCATGTTATAGTTACAGGATAGACGAACGACAATGTATGCCAGATATTGACGCGATATTCATTCTCGGGAGCTTTGGTATGTTATAGTTACAGGATAGACGAACGACAATGTATGCCAGATATTGACGCGATATTCATTCTCGGGAGCTTTGGTATGTTATAGTTACAGGATAGACGAACGACAATGTATGCCAGATATTGACGCGATATTCACTCTCGGGAGCTTTGGCATGTTATAGTTACAGGATAGACGAACGACAATGTATGCCAGATATTGACGCGATATTCATTCTCGGGAGCTTTGGTATGTTATAGTTACAGGATAGACGAACGACAATGTATGCCAGATATTGACGCGATATTCACTCTCGGGAGCTTTGGCATGTTATAGTTACAGGATAGACGAACGACAATGTATGCCAGATATTGACGCGATATTCATTCTCGGGAGCTTTGGTATGTTATAGTTACAGGATAGACGAACGACAATGTATGCCAGATATTGACGCGATATTCACTCTCGGGAGCTTTGGCATGTTATAGTTACAGGATAGGCGAACGACAATGTATGCCAGATATGGACGCGATATTCATTCTCGGGAGCTTTGGTATGTTATAGTTACAGGATAGACGAACGACAATGTATGCCAGATATTGACGCGATATTCATTCTCGGGAGCTTTGGTATGTTATAGTTACAGGATAGACGAACGACAATGTATGCCAGATATTGACCCGATATTCATTCCCGGGAGCTTTGGTATGTTATAGTTACAGGATAGACGAACGACAATGTATGCCAGATATTGACGCGATATTCATTCTCGGGAACTTTGGTATGTTATAGTTACAGGATAGACGAACGACAATGTATGCCAGATATTGACGCGATATTCATTCTCGGGAGCTTTGGTATGTTATAGTTACAGGATAGACGAACGACAATGTATGCCAGATATTGACGCGATATTCATTCTCGCAGGAGCTTTGGTATGTTATAGTTACAGGACTGAGGCGAACGACAAATGTATGCCCAGATATTGACGCGATATTCACTCTCAGGAGCTTTGGCGGCATCTGTGGTTACAGGATAGACGAACGACAATGTATGCCAGATATTGACGCGATATTCACTCTCGGGAGCTTTGGCATGTTATAGTTACAGGATAGACGAACGACAATGTATGCCAGATATTGACGCGATATTCATTCTCGGGAGCTTTGGTATGTTATAGTTACAGGATAGACGAACGACAATGTATGCCAGATATTGACGCGATATTCATTCTCGGGAGCTTTGGTATGTTATAGTTACAGGATAGACGAACGACAATGTATGCCAGATATTGACGCGATATTCATTCTCGGGAGCTTTGGTATGTTATAGTTACAGGATAGACGAACGACAATGTATGCCAGATATTGACGCGATATTCACTCTCGGGAGCTTTAACATGTTATAGTTACAGGATAGACGAACGACAATGTATGCCAGATATTGACGCGATATTCACTCTCGGGAGCTTTGGCATGTTATAGTTACAGGATAGACGAACGACAATGTATGCCAGATATTGACGCGATATTCATTCTAGGGAGCTTTGGTATGTTATAGTTACAGGATAGACGAACGACAATGCATGCCAGATATTGACGCGATATTCACTCTCGGAAGCTTTGGCATGTTATAGTTACAGGATAGACGAACGACAATGTATGCCAGATATTGACGCGATATTCATTCTCGGGAGCTTTGGCATGTTATAGTTACAGGATAGACGAACGACAATGTATGCCAGATATTGACGCGATATTCATTCTCGGGAGCTTTGGTATGTTATAGTTACAGGATAGACGAACGACAATGTATGCCAGATATTGACGCGATATTCATTCTCGAGAGCTTTGGTATGTTATAGTTACAGGATAGACGAACGACAATGTATGCCAGATATTGACGCGATATTCATTCTCGGGAGCTTTGGTATGTTATAGTTACAGGATAGACGAACGACAATGTATGCCAGATATTGACGCGATATTCACTCTCGGGAGCTTTAACATGTTATAGTTACAGGATAGACGAACGACAATGTATGCCAGATATTGACGCGATATTCACTCTCGGGAGCTTTGGCATGTTATAGTTACAGGATAGACGAACGACAATGTATGCCAGATATTGACGCGATATTCATTCTCGGGAGCTTTGGTATGTTATAGTTACAGGATAGACGAACGACAATGTATGCCAGATATTGACGCGATATTCATTCTCGGGAGCTTTGGTATGTTATAGTTACAGGATAGACGAACGACAATGTATGCCAGATATTGACGCGATATTCACTCTCGGGAGCTTTGGCATGTTATAGTTACAGGATAGGCGAACGACAATGTATGCCAGATATGGACGCGATATTCATTCTCGGGAGCTTTGGTATGTTATAGTTACAGGATAGACGAACGACAATGTATGCCAGATATTGACGCGATATTCATTCTCGGGAGCTTTGGTATGTTATAGTTACAGGATAGACGAACGACAATGTATGCCAGATATTGACGCGATATTCACTCTCGGGAGCTTTGGCATGTTATAGTTACAGGATAGACGAACGACAATGTATGCCAGATATTGACGCGATATTCATTCTCGGGAGCTTTGGTATGTTATAGTTACAGGATAGACGAACGACAATGTATGCCAGATATTGACGCGATATTCACTCTCGGGAGCTTTGGCATGTTATAGTTACAGGATAGACGAACGACAATGTATGCCAGATATTGACGCGATATTCACTCTCGGGAGCTTTGGCATGTTATAGTTACAGGATAGACGAACGACAATGTATGCCAGATATTGACGCGATATTCATTCTGGGGAGCTTTGGTATGTTATAGTTACAGGATAGACGAACGACAATGTATGCCAGATATTGACGCGATATTCATTCTCGGGAGCTTTGGTATGTTATCGTTACAGGATAGACGAACGACAATGTATGCCAGATATTGACGCGATATTCATTCTCGGGAGCTTTGGTATGTTATAGTTACAGGAT
>JAVTVY010049505.1:0-23473 GCA_036873755.1 Hanleya hanleyi
CTCACCATCCACAATCCGCAGAAGGTCTGGATCATCGACGATTATCTCCAGTGGTCCAACCTAGTATACCTGGCCGTGTCCCGTGTGGAGTATATGCACCAGCTAGAACGGGTAACCTGTCCAACAGTAAAGGGTACTGAGGTCAGGCAACCCACAGAGCACGACATTAGGAAGGTCATTCAGAAGAAGCTTGTGTCCTACAAGCGCCAGGACCAGGCTAAAAACCATGATTTCAATCTCAAGGTGGACTACGTCCTGCGGCTCAAAGAGAGCCAAGAGAATCGCTGCGCTGCGTGTAATATCGAAATGCTCTGGGCCTACGAACCCAAAGACACGCAGCAGTTCAGTGTAGACAGGCTGGATAACAGCAAGGAGCACTGCAAGGGAAATGTGCGCCTCTGTTGCCTAGAGTGCAACCGAAAACGAGGGAATGCGGTACTCAGCGAGCAAGTACGCCATCCGGCGGCAGCTGAGTATCAGGAGGCACCACAAGGAGCTCTTCCCGGACAAACCCACGAGCAGGACCATCTTGCAGATAATACAGGACAGGCTCATCAGGCTTGGTGACCGAGCGTCCAAGCCGGTACACCTGGAGGGACCACACTGGATCAGTCGCGCGACGTCTTCCACCCTCCAGCTCGCCATCCTGGTATAGGTACCGAACGCCAACACCAGAGGGAAGCTTTTCCTCTTTGAGACCAATGGGGCGACCAGCAACAACAGAAGAGGGCTTTTGTGTCACAGCCACAACCTTGATGGCATCCTTAGGCTGCTTACCGGTGAGGCGGGTCACTTCTCCGTTCAGGGCCCTAACGACGGCAGGCAGTCGAGCCACCCACTCTGTTGAACGCGCCCCCGACGGAAGTAGCATTTCCTGGGCGTATTGGTGCCCAAACAACCGTTCAGCCAGGGTCCGGTTAAAGCGCTCCACGATCCCCTGGTCCCGATGAATGTCCACACGACCACGTCTGACAGAAACGTCATGCTTGGTCAGTAGTTGGCTCACCGCGCCCATAAACTCGCGCCCCGGCTCAACCTGAAGAAGCTTCGGCCAGCTAAGAGGGCTCCGCTTGTAGATGCGGGAGAGAGCGTCAGCGACCTCTTTGGCTTCTTTTGTGGTCAGAGGCTCGGCCTCCTTGTAGCGCGATGCCACATCTACAAGCGTGAGTGCATACTTGTAGGTTTTGCGACCACGGGGGAACCGGTCGTGTGGTAGAAATAGCAGGTCGGCTTGATGAACCTCGTTCGGCATCTTTACACCAAAACGCGGACGTGGAACATGGCGAGGGCGCGGAAGATAAATCTGCCAAATGGCCTGCTTCTTGAGCCATATCCGGGCCATATCTTCGGAGACTCTGGCTGCTGCGTCGAGGTTCTTGATAGCCGCTAGCCCCTTCCAGTAACCGCTCGGGCTGTAGTAGTGCCCCGCGAGGCGACGGGATAGCTTTTTCGTTTCACGACCCATTATAGCTGCTGTCGTGCCGACATTCCAAGAGGTGAAAGTCTCTAATATTGCTAGTGTGCGTGGCAACTGGCCTTGTGCACACAAGATACTGCTCTACTAGGCTACAAGTTTTTGGCTACTTTATAGGCTACGAGCCCCGTCACGCCCATTCCTAGAATGACAAAGACGATCTCCCGGTCTTTTTGGTTACCTGAAGGTACGTACATGGCTGAAAGTCGAGGCTCTGGGCCGAGAGGGTCAAGTATTTTGCCCGTGACTTGTGAGTACTCGCGGATTGCGGCATCGACGTCATGAAATGTGCGAACGGCGTGTCCCTGTCGTCGGAGCTCTTCATTTATCCAGTCAAGCCTTTCGGTTCGCTTTTTTGTCCATGCATCCCTTGCAGCCTGGAGCTGTTCTATAGCCTTGTCATGGCGTTTGCGCTCTTCGTCAACACCCGAACTTCGAAACATTGAAAAGAGGTAATTCGACCCACTGAAGGCAAGAGCATTGACCAGAGCTCCACCCACTAGCAAGGCAATCGAGGCCATGTTTTATACGCTGTTCCCGCTGGCACGGCTACTGTTTTTACCGTCTGACATCTTTGAAGACATTATTGCATACGAAAAGGATCTTTTAATTGCTCGGTCCTCGTAGTTTCGGTCGGAACGACTGGCGTCAGGCGCGCTGCCGCTCGACGATCGATTGGCTCTCTCACAAGCGGCGATCCTGAAAGTGCACGCGAGCGCAACATATATCCCACGAGCAGAGCCCCTGCAATTCCTAGACTGCATAGTATATATGGAGCCCACTGTGGTCCAGCACTCCGTGCGTTTTCGACAGTGGGTTCGGTGTTTGAGGTGGTCGTCTCGGCAGCCTGTGACACTCCTGTGGGAGCAAGACGTTCCTTGGCCTCCTTGAGCTCCATCTTCAGTCGTTCTTGTTTGGCCTTTCGCGCGGCAGCGCCCTTTCGTCCCGCTTCCACCTTTTCAGGGTTCTTTTCATCAGGCGCTGTCCCTTCCTGACTGAGGGTCTGTCGAGTCACTCTCACCGGTGGCTGATTCGCTTGTGGTTCCAGTACCTCCGTCATCATCGAACGTAGACGCATATGTCCGGGGGCATGTGTGTCCAAATTGGCAGTGTTTAACAGTGGTAAGTAATGTGGTCAGGGGTGCTAAGAGCATTCCAAAGCGGTGGTATAGCTGACAGGTAGCATTGCTTAGCGCATGCTCAACGAAGGGATCATCTTCTAGGTCAGCAACGAGCTTTGACTGATTTTCAGATGGAATGGGGAGCAAAGAGCTGGCTGCCATGGCATAGAGCTGAAGTGCAGCTGTCCCCAAGGTCTTAGTCATCTTAGCTCCCATGCGCGCTTCATGTCGAGCATACAGTTTGTCAACTTCTATATCGTCCAGGCTTTCGACCTGGTCCGGTGTAATGACCCTCCCCATGTACTCCTTGGCCTGTCCTCCGGCGGCCAATCCTGCTAGTCTTTCGCGTTTACTAGCAATAATCATCCCGTCGGCTCCTACGGAGCTAGATCGAGACCTTGCGGTTCCGGCTGCCGCGCCGTCGTGGCAACTAGATGTAGCCGCCTTGGCTGCACGACCGTCGGCCTCTTCTTCCAACAGCTTGTCAACAATCTCATCGCAATCCATGTTTGCTACGTGCGTGGCCCGTATCACTTGCGCGTGCCGCTGGCAAAGGTTAACACTATGACGTATGTACCTCTTCAGTTTAATATATTCGTAAATGATATACACAAAGGCCCCGAGAGTAAGAATCTGGCAAAACAGTAGCACTTCCCACATTTACGGCCTAAACAACAGTTAACGGTTAGCTAACAACCATATACGCAGCCGGCTGGTCAGTTTTTAGCAGGAGTTTTGCATGTTTTGTCTCTGCCAGCAGCGCCCTAGTTTTGAGTCGCTCATCTCTTGTTGGAATAACATCGTTCTCGTGGAGGCACTCTTCAAAAGAATCGCGGTCCTTACAGTGAAACAGAGCGCACCATCGCGTTTGCTCTCGTAGATCCTTCAAGACCGAGTTGTTCTGGGTCAGCACCCACACGGTCTGCTCTGTGTGGCGGCCGCTGAAGGCTAGCTCAGACAGCCGTGTCTTTCTTTTTGGTTAGAGCCTTGCTTGCGGCACAGTCGTCAATGATGTACAAAGTGTGTTCTCCGGCAAATAGGCAATAGAATGCTCGCAGATAGTCGTGGAGGCGCTCGCCGGGGTCGACTACGTAGATCTCTGGGTCAGCCCAGACCCAATGTCGGGCTAGATAGGTGGTGTTGTAGCGAATCGTGGGACAAAGGATGACGATGTGCTCAAAGACACCACGGAAGTGGCCTTCGAGTAGGTTAAGGGCGAAAGCCGTCTTACCACACCCTGTCTGGCCACATTTAATAGCGGAGTGGGGGTCTTTGGGAAGCAACGGGGCTGCGCCATTAATTGAGCACTTCTTTGAGTCGGCCATCCTCGATATTCATTTGTGCATCCATGACGATGTACAGATAAACGTTCAATGTGCCGGGGCCGTCTGCTTCTTTTGTGATCTGGATGGTGATGCCCTCGCTGGCATTCACCACTCTTCGGCCGCTCCCATGTAGTCCGTCATCGTCCATGGCTCGCAGATCCAGCCATAGTGCATATTTTGTGGTCAGGAACTCCCCCAGGGAGACGTCTGCCAGATCCAGGTCTTTTGCGGCAATTGCAACCTCGGATTGACGTTTACTACCGGCTGGGAACTCTTTCTTGGTCTCATCCCACAGCTGATGCGCTCTCAGTCCTTGACTGTACAGCTGATTCGGCACCCCCTCGATGCACACCTCTACCTTCGTGATGAGCGGATTATAGAAGTCCTCAGTGTCGCGATTCCAGGGGTCATGTTCTTCGAACAGCATAAGAATGCCCTTCATGCTGCGAGCGGGCACGTTCAGGTTGATGTTCCAGAGAGTGTCAGACTTGTTACGTGTCAGTTTGCGGTGGCGGAGCACCCTGTCGTAGAGGATGGCTAGGCGTCCTGCATACTGGGTTCGGATCAATCTAGCGAGATCATTCTGCGTGACCATTTCGAACTCTAGGCAGACGTTTTCAATATTGTAACTGGCGGCTTCATCATCCTCTGCGACGATCACGCGACTGTAATCGTTGAATGTCAGTTCGTACTCCAGACGATCACCAAGCGCACTTTGGTAGAAAGGCATGTGGCTGTCCAGCAACTCGAAGTCAAGCGGGACAAAGAAGCGGTTGCCGTATGCCCGCGCTATGGCTTTATCTATTTTCTTGTTTTCAGCATTCGCGTCACCAACCCGAAGCTTTGTCGTGTTCTGGGTTCTGCCAGTATCTATACCCTGGTAGGCTGCATTATTGCGCTCTTTGGCTGTTTTCCACAGGTCGCGATAGCAGTAGTATACGTCGGAGTCGTCAATGCTCATAACCTCATTGCCGCTGATTTTGATTGTTGTCTTCTTTATGATTGCGCGGCCCAAATTCTGAACCACGGTTCGATTCACGTCGGATGATTTCAGTTCGATGTTGAAGGCGAGGCGGGCGATCCCCGGAACGATAACATCGTTCGCTCCGAGATTGGGAAAGCGCACCAGTAGCTGTTGGTTCTGATCGATAGTGCTGGGGTTATTTGTGATCACAACTGCCTGGCGAACCCCGTTGATCCCAAGTGGCTCACGAAGTCTGCGGTAGGGATTAAGCTTGCGACCGTATTGTGAAGAAGCCATCTTATTGAAGTGATAAAATGAGATAGTTCAATATGGCAGACTATGATGTTGATACCGGCCGTCTCGACGAGACAGAAACGAGGAGGGACGAGGAAACGGACGATGTCGATTTCGATTTGTCAACAGACAGCGTGGGTCCTTCAGACGCGCAAGCGCAGGAAGGTGAGCGCCCTGTCTCTCTTCAGCGAGAGATAGTCCAGACAGCTGTCGATGACTACTACAACTACCAGGCAGAGAGGGGGCTTATTCCTAACCTAGGTAGGGATTACTCGAGGTTTGAACTCACGATTGACGGGAAGCTGCGCCTTGTGCCTTACCCCAACTTGGACTTAATTAACCTTCGTACAGGCCGACCTCTCCCCTGTCCACGGTAGCTGGGGTGCGTGGCGGTAGCAACGGGATTCGGGATGAACTAGGGTTTACAGACTGGCGCAGACAGTCATCGCCAATGCTGCCCCCTCAGGCTGTGGTAGCTCTACGGACAGCGAGCGAAGAGCTTGGTGGGGCTGCAGCGGCGGTCGAAAGCGTTGAACTCCAGGACCTCAACGGAGGAGCCAAGGTAGCCACAGACGCTGTTCAGAAAATGGAAACGGCCTTCACGGACGCGCAAATCGATGAAGTCCTCGGCACCATGAGCGACCCCCCTTTAAATCTCCGAGAGCTGCGTGGGCTTGACAAGGCCCTCCAGACCATTCGGGGTGAGCTCACCAACAACCTGGCTAAGCTGTCAGCATTGGATGACCGCATTGCTCTCGAGGAAGGAAAACTCAATGAGACTGATGCAGATGAGTTCTCTCGAAGGCGGGTCGCGGAGCGTGTTCGAGAACTAAAGGATGAGCGGGCCGCCCGCCTTGAGGCTGCAACTGCCAGTCGGGAGGCTCTTCGCTCACAGATTAACCGAATCCGTGAGACGATAAACCGCGTCCTCAACGAAGATACTACCCTGGCTGAGCGACTTCGCACATTGTTCAAAGAGCAGGGGATAACCATTGTTAGCATCCTCACTGTGCTGGGCTTCATCGTGTCCACCCTAGTGCTTGCTTTGACGGGCGGGGGCACCCCGGCCCCAACACCGACTCCTTCCAAGCCAGTCGTCCCGACGAGCGGGACTGTAAAAGAATGGATCAAGAAACATCTACACGCCCTCGGTCGAATCCTCGCAAAGCTTGCCGGGAAAGCCGCGGCGTCGCTGCCCGGCATAATTGGGAGCATTGTTTCCTGGCTTCTTAACCTTATGTCGAAAACTGCCGGATGGCTTGCAGAGAATATGTGGTCCTTAGTTGTTGCGGCTGCGGGGCTGCTTTATGTGGTGACTCGCGACTGGCTAACGAAATAGCCAAATGGTCACCAGCCCAGCTACGATGACACCGACGATGATTGCGGTCTTTTCGTCGTCGTGTTGACTAGCTGGGACCGTGAAGGCAGCGACATCTCGCAAGGAGTGAACCAGCGCGGTGGGAACGACATGATCCAGCGTCGCGGTCTTGCCAATCGCCGTGGGAACGGCATGATCCAGCGTCGCGGTCTTGCCACTCGCCGTGGGAACGGCATGATCCAGCGTCGCGGTCTCGCCACTCGCCGTGGGAACGGCATGATCCAGCGTCGCGGTCTTGCCACTCGCCGTGGGAACCACTCCTTTTTCTCCCGTATCTCCTTCTGTGTTTGGAGGAGCGACTGTTACGTTAACGTCCGCGTTCTCGCCAAGTTTTTGATTTTCTGTTGCAACTACGATCTCATTGTTGTATCCGGCGATAGGGCCTATGCGGAGCAACATGTCACTGGGGGCCATGTACAGACCGATTCCGAACACATAGTTAACTTTGGAGCCTGCATACTGCAGGACATCTTGGTAGCGTTTTATCGCTGATGAGAGATCAACTGGAGAGGAGACCGCATCCTCGATGTTGGCGAGAAACTGCTTCTGCGCGTCAAATGCTGTGCCCTCTCCTAAGATTCGTGCGCGCGTCTGAGCCTGGGCGCCGAGGATGGCCCATACATACGTTCGAATGGAATCATTAACACGCTCGACGCCTGCATGTGTGAAGCCCTGCGGTCTGTCCAGCATGAACGTTGTCCACGCCTTGTCAGCCTCCGATCCCTGTGCAATGTAGTCAATGAGAAAGTGTTTTTTTCGGAAACAAATGCCAGTTTGGGTCGTACGGCTTTGGAAGCCGCATGTAGCTTGCGTTTGTGGCATAGAAGTAAATCGTTCCTATGCCATTGTTTTCGCTCTGCTGCTGTCTCCAGCCGGTGTGCGGCGACACCCCAAACTCTGCACAGATGCGCTCATATGCTCTGCGGTCAAATGGATTGTTAAATGCCGCCCAGGCGTCGTCTTGTGGGAGCGGTGTCTGAATCTCTTTTAGGATCCGCCTGATCTGAAAGTAGACATGGAAGATGTAGAGGGCTTGGGTGTGGCTAACAGTTCGCGCGGTCCCTGTTCCAGCCGCTAGGTGGTCACTCACAGACAAGCCGCAGCCGGTCGTGGCGCACCACACAGCGAAATTCAGCTGATTCTGCCAAAACTGCAAGGGATTAGAGCGCCACGCCTGAACAAGCTGGTCGCTTTTCACTTTAGGCAGACAGTATTTCGCAAATATATTAGGAAACTGGGCCGCAAAGTCACCACTTGCTGTGTTGACCAGGATGTCTTGGTGAGTGAATGTCGTCCCAGTAACACTCGTTCCAGCGGTGTACACCCCGCCCGCTTGGTAGGTGGCCTTTACATTGAAGCTAAAGGCGTGTCTATCCATGCGCAATTCTTGCTGGTTTAGCACTTCGTGTGGCCGGCTATGTATGTAACACTGAGCAACATTCAAAACGGCGCAACAATCGACCTCACGCACGCGCTCAAGAACAAAAACGGACAATACAAAGTAGCACTGCTCGAGCTCACTTTCTACCCATTATGGGAGAATGTCCCGGCCGGAACTAGCTTCTCTGTCCGCGGAAAGCTTGTGGTTGTCCCTAGCGGTTATTACAATGTCTGCTCCTTTAATAAAGAGGTCTTCAAGCCACACGGGGCGGGCCTGGAGATAAACCATGACACTGGTCGACTGAAGTTGATGACCGACAATAGCATACAACTACTTGGCCTTGCGCGGCTTCTGGGGTTCTCAGATCCTGACAGTACCCTTACTGGGACAGTGCAGGGCGACAGCTTCCCCACACTAGCACCCCATAAAGAAGTGTTCGCTCACCTGGGTGAGGTGAGCACATCACACAATCTAGTGGGGAAGGCAGTCGAGACGGCTGGCACCAGCACTGCGTACCCTTGTGTGGCCTACCCTTCCACTCTTCTAAGAGCTATATCTGTGACTGGTGAAGGAATAAACTGCGAAAAAACCGTTTCTTTCACTAATCCACAGTATAAGCCACTAATATCTGGCCCTATCCCGCAGCTAACGTTCTCCCTGTTAGATAAGTCAGATACACCAGTAAAGACCGCTTATATGAGTGTAACTCTTGATATTCATCCCTGACAACGATGGTTGAATCCGCAGGACCCAGATGCAGTGATTTGGCCTTAAACGATCTCGCTGATACCATGGGGTTTGGCGAGGCAGGTTACACCGACCGCCTGTACGGCTTTCAGTTCAGAAACGGCTTATACCATCGAAAGAAGCTTACGCCAGGAAGAAACACAGATGTCAGTTTCAAAGACCTTGAAGATATTAACACGGGAAACACACGGACGCACGTGAGATATAGCCTCGTTAAAACGGAAAACGGACAATGGACTCTCGCCGAAAGTGACAATGTGGGCTGTCTCATTGACCTTAATCGGGAGTACAGGTCGATAAAGCCGGGTTTGTGAGAAAGGTTTTAAACCGAGGCACGGCATTCCTGTCCTACAGTCCGGTTGAAAACAACGTCAAAATACATCTCCAGGACTGGAAATTCTATTTGAGAAGCACTGATCCTCGAGGGGCTCTAGTAATAAATACGTCGTTACCCGCCCTGACCACTCTTCCTCCAGACCCAACTATCGTTGCTGCAATGCTGTTACCGCCCGCTCCCGCTCACGATAGATTCGTGGACATACTACCAGATCTCCAGATAAAGTGGCAGGATAAGCACGCTGATCAAGAGTTGCGGATTTCTTTGGTCTTAGCGCAGTTAAAAAGCCTGTCGTGCATCTGTCGTTAGAGGGCGTAACTACACGAGTAGGAAACGATGTGACAGTGGGCAACATCTTCCTAGCTGAAGGCGTCGGCTTAAAATCTCTCAAGGTGTTCAACCGGTCCTTGGATAACCTTGAGCTAGAGATAATTGACAACAGCATATAGATTTATCATGGAACTATATCCAACATTGGGCGAGGCCGAATCCGCGCATGACTACAGGCTAAAGCACATCTGTGATATCCAGCATGAACTCTCCCAAGATCGTGATTCCCGTTTGAGCTTGTACAAAAAATACCGCAAAGCGGTGAATGCTCTAGATGGCGTTGACTTGCCACAGTGGCTTTGGGCCTCGGCGCGACTGGGGTCGGCCTCTTGTCGACAATAATTGCCGCACCCGTTGTTGTAGCACTTGAAGTCTCGGCTCTTTCGAGTGGTTTGGTTGGAATAGCTTGCAAGTTTATATCTCGACGCCTGACCATCAAAGCTAAAAAACACGATGAAATTCGCGTCCTAGCGTCTTCAAAATTGGATTCCATCGCAGATGTTATCTCGCAAGCACTTGTGGATAACAAGATTTCTGATAGCGAATTCCGTCACATCCTAGCGGAGAAATCTAAATATGATGCCATGAGAAACGATATCAGGACTAAATCGTTGAAAGCATCCCATATCAGCCAGGAAGAAAAAAAACGAACTTCTGAAGCAAGGCAGGGAGGAAGCAAGGAAACAGTTTGCCAGGGCAATCGAAATAGAATCACGATAAACTGCTTTCTACAGGCGGATTATTAAAGACGCCATGCGCAGCCCCTGTCACCCGGAACCGTGGGAACCACTACGATGTCCGCACGAACACGTAGTTAGGCCTTTTCGGCGCATTAGCATATCATGTTAAAGCCATGGCTGACACTGCAAAAGAAGGCATGTCGTAGATCGATGGTAAAATGCTAGCCAACATGGCCTACCATGCCGCTGTCGTTAGCGGCTTAGCGATAGGTTATGCTCGTCTGGGCAAAATTGTTTGGAAAGGCCCTGCCCCCAAGTTAGACTTCACCGGCTATGACGTAGGAATGGTTATTGCAGACATCGGCCTGGCCATAGCCACGAAAGACTTGCTGATTAAGCAAGGAATCCTCCCCGCGGACATTTTGAAGTAGGCACTCTGTCGCATTTACACGCGCGAAAGCGGACAATAAATACTACAGCACTGCGTGCGGCTACTGACTGCCGGATCTGATAGCGAGCCGTTCAAGGGGCTTCCCCTCTCAATGAAGCCGAGAGAAAAAAATCGATAGTAACCTGCATACACTAGCTCACCTCAACATGTATTAGGCCGAGAAAAAAAATCGATAATAACCTGCATGCACTAACCTAGCCTTCTTGTCTCTCGCTGGCCGCTCTTTCTCGGAGTTTCGAAAGAGTCTGCTTTCTGAACGGATTCCACAAAAAAGTCCGGCCCCCTAGAAGTCCTCTAGGCACCCCCACGCTGTCTGCTCTTCCCTCAGCCTAAACAAAAAAAGTCCACCCGCCCCCCTGCTGCTACCCTGCTTATGTAGGCCTACATGTAGAAGTGTAGCATAGTGTTGTGGAGGAATTATACTGGCATACAAGTATTGATTTTCTTTCAGGCGCTTGAATAGATAAAGGGACACAACTCCTGGTAACATGTACGTTTAGACCGGGCGACCTACATATCGCGATGACTCATACAATACATCAAAATATGTTGAAATTGGAATATGCCGAGATTTATTTCACCGATATACGGGGCTGATCGATTCTATATTGGATAAAATCCACTCCACATCAAACTGGCTCGAAAATTCTAAGGAAAGTTTGGTAGAAATATATGCGCTATTTTAAACCTAAATTATTGTCCGTGAAAGATTGCTCACGTGAGCCATGCGATATGTATCGAATCTTTCAGTCACGTCTCACAAAAGGGGGTTCGATCCCTGCCTGCTCTTGGAACGCTTGTTCCGAACTCTTCTCACAAATAATCTAGACTCATTTCGAATTGTCTAGGATGCCACGGAGGAGAGTTATTAAGAGCAATTGAGTCCCAAATAAATACTTTAATAAAAAACCGTCACAATGGCCAAGAAGCCATGTGACAGGACTACGTCACAGGCCACGAAGCCATGTGACGGGACTCAGTGAGACGTGACACCCCGGTTTTGCATTTTTTGACCCAGATAAATTCTTTTGGTCACCCCTACGAAACGGTCGTAGTTTTTTTGTCCTGGTAATCTCTCTCAAAAAGTCTGCTCTCTGAACAGATTCCACAAAAAAAGTCCGGCACCCTAGAGGTCCTCTAGACACCCCCAGACAAGACCGACCGCAGAGCTCCGTGGAGCTCGGTTTAAGCCACTGGCATGTGTGTTTATCCTTCATCGTATCTCTGGTATCTCCATCGATTCTGTATGTTTAATGGGGGGTTGCAGCGTAGAGCCTGGGCCGGCAAGGGTGGTGGGCCGTCCCGAGGCTCTACATAATATGCGCCCACGAACAGATTCCACAGAAAAAGCCCGGCATCCTAGAGGTCCCCTAGGCACCCCCATGTTGTCTGCTCTTCCCTCAACCTATACAAAAAAAATCCGGTCACCCCCCCTGCTGCTTGGCCATATTGGATTTTCGAATCTGATCATAAAAGGTATCATGCACAACTAGACTCCAAGGGGAACCTGTGTACCAAATTTGAGAAAGATCCATGCAGTAGTTCCTGAGAAATCGCGATAACAAGAATTGTTTACGGACGGACGACGGACGACGGACGGCTCGACTGACGGACGGACGACGGACCACGGACGAAAGTTGATTTGAACAGCCCACCATCTGGTGATGGTGGGCTAAAAATTGATTTGTAAAAAATATATATATTTATTAATTTTCATAATTTATCGTAAACACACGTAGACATCTACCATCCAATATCTCACAGGCCAGGCAAAAGTGTTTGTTTTCTATGCACTCGTAAACTCGAAAATCGGCGGTTGCAGTCCCGACTGCAACCGCCGATTTTCGAGTTTGACTGCCATGCGGGGTTTTTATCTGGTTTTAACATCCCTGTTGCCTGGGGTAGGGGCTGACCACGCCCAAATGGTATTTTGCTATGTTTTAATCCTATCTGGCCTAGGCTTTTGGGGATCTGTCCAGGCCTGGGGACGGGCCATTTCGCCCTCCCCCCACCCCCCCTCTAATTATTTTTCTTACTCCTCGAGCTAGGGGGATGAAACTTAGAGCTGCTATCAGAAAATGTAAAAATAAAATCCAAGATGGCCACTCTGACGACGTCACAGTGACGTCATTTTCAAAAACTGCATTTTTCTGTCAATTTTTCGGTCAAATTGTTCGAATTTTTCATTATGCAATTTCTCCACAAATAAATAATATTATAATGTGATAAATTAGTAAATATTAATGTAACGTGATATAAAATAGCTTTTGTCCATTTTTCATCCCGGAAAAGCAGAAATTTTGACGAAAACATCATTTTCTGGTACCCCACCTGGTCGCCATCTCGAAATGATCCTCTACTCGGAGGGTTATGCAAATAGGCTCAAAATGACCCCAATATGATAAACTATAAAGTCACGGAGTATCAGCTCTCAATGTATCGTCGTTCCGGAGATATGCAATATACAATGCACAATCACTATATATATGCCGGAGCTGTTTGTAGTATGCTCAGGGTAAGGAAGTACAGATGTCAGATACCACAGAGCAGAAATGTTACGTAATGATATCTAATTGATTAGTATATTAGCTTCACCTGTTGAAATAAATGATGGTTGTCATTATCAGCATTGCGAAGAGCTCTTTTGTTGTCATGTTTGTATGGAATAGAGTTGTTGTTACCATGGCTACTAACATGTGCTTATCAATAGTTTGTACTTCCTGCTCCTGACAAAGTCACATTGTTATTGCCGGTCTTGATATTTTCTAAAGGTTGAGAGTAGTGGTTAGCCCATGAGAGTAGGGGCTTGGTACATGTGTACTGCATTGTATTGACCCAGTCACGTTGTTTTTACTGGCTTTGATATTTTCTTAAGGCCACTAGACGTACCAGACGGATGATAGAGCGATCTTCTGTCGAGAGTAATGGTTAGCCCATGCGAGTAGGGGCTTGGTACATGTGTACTTTATTCTAACAGCAAATAACGATTATATATGTTAGACGCTGTTAGCCTTCACGCGGAAATTGTAGTACGCCTTATGACTGAAATAGGCTGCCTTATTTATATGGGCATTTATTAATATTGTAAATTACTCTTCCCGACTGTTACATTATTATCACGGAACATCTGTAATATAAGCACTGAAGTTCACAGGTTAGCGACGTCTGGTCTTGCCCGAAGAGAGTACATCGTATGCATACGTATGCGATTTTATCATATTTTCCAACGAAGTAGGTTACCATTTGCAAATTGTCCGGTAGTCAGTCCAGTGAGTCCATCCGAATCCTTTCGTCGGCAAAATAAGGAGAATCGTTGACATTAGAACCTTGATTTTGGTCATGAACATGCATTAGGGGACTGTTACCAGCAAGTTATGAGCTGACCTACTTTTGATGAAAATTTCTGGTGATTTTTTATGAAAATCACTGCTGATTTTGACTTGGGCTGTGCCCATCTTAATACAGGCAGGATTTCAACTAGGGGGGGGAGCGGGGGGTTCCAATAGTTCATTGCTCGTCGGAGTCCTATGTCCCTATCCTGTGACGTTACTCACACTTCCATGTTCTGTACTGTCGCGTCTTCATATTTTGTCATTATGACTGTTTCAGTCTGCCGTACAAGCGTCTAGTCCGTCATTCAATATTCAGTCGTAGTGCATTAAAGAATTTCCTCCTCCATAATTTCCCATGATTCATACAATATTAACACCAAATAAAAAAAATGAAAAATAATCATAGTATACATAAACATAGGCTAGTTTCCTGCAAAAGAGAAGCGGTCAACAGTCTTCAATGTTGCCGGCAAGACATCGTGATGTTCCAATCCGTATCGCTGATCAGTAGTCTTAATAGATATGATTTTCGTAGTAATGTCGTTATATGCGAGAATGATGTATGTCAGTCACACTGGCGTCGTTTTCCGCCACCGTTGTAATGTTGCGTTTACTTTGGGGCACCCTATGACCAATGAAGAGATCCTTGATCCAAAAATAGCACTGTATTGTGTTACGTGGTGTTGAATGGTAATTCCGACCTGTCACATTATGATGGCACATATAAAGCTAATGGAGAGTGTACATCCTTGCTGATGCTGATATCAGACATTCAGTAGCTAGCCATCATCGAAAATTGTGATTCCCTATGTCATTCAGAATCATGCCCAATATTAGACCAAATCAGAAAAAGCATATCTTACTAAATTTGAGTAAAACACTAGCCAGTTACATGGATTACCCAATGGCCATAAATTTTCAGCTGTGAAAACAACGGGTGTTATATTCTCAAATAAACAACGCATCGACGTCAAGTTAGGTATTAAATATCTAGGTGTGATTTTTGACCTACCTGGAAGAGACTACATTGACTAACTAAGTATTAACACAATGTGTGTCTGGGACAGACTGAGGGGCCAGTAAATATAGTCTAATACAATTATGACAAACTCTCATCAGATCAAAAGTCAATTTCCAGCTGAATATATAGTAAATGTGACGACCGCATTAACACACCACAATGTACCTCATGAAACAATGAAGAAGAAACGATTGAACATTTGCTAACTCAAGTGCCCAAAAATGTTACCCCACCGACACACCCTAAATAAGTGAACGTCCCTCTGTTGTTAGCTACAGTAGTAATTCCAAACCTCCCCTAATAAATAAGCTTATACTAAATCGACTGGCTATTATTCTACCATTTAATAGTATATGAAGACATTGAATAATCTAACTTACATCCCGAGATGGACAAAATTCCATGGACATATTTTCGACTTCAAATCAACAATTGAATAGCGGAGTTACCCTGTTTCATAGTTTCACAAATGTGTTTGCCAGTTGTAAACAAAGACCAGCAAGTTTTGGAATAAACTAAAGCCGATGGAGCAGCGGAGTTACCTTGATTATGGTGGGCCGTTATTCCTACGAAGTAGGCTACAGATCGCAAATTGTCCGGTAATGAGTGAGTGAGTGAGTGAGTCAGTCCATCCGAATCCTTTCGTCGGCAAAATAAGGAGAACCGTTAACATTAGAACCTTGATTTTTGGAATGAACGTGCATTAGGGCATTGTTACCAGATCGAATTCTGATGAAAATTTAATTTATAATTAATTTTTTATTATTTATTGATGACTCGAGTGCACTGTCATGCCCATCGGGAACCCTTGACTGTACGCTTCACTGTGACTTTTAAGCGCATGGGACTAACTTCGGCCGCCCAGCACTAAAGCAAAAAAAAAAAAAAAAATATGCGCCCAGCACTCGAAAATATCAGTAACTTTAATGGTACTTGCCAAAATATGTCGGCATTATACGTTTCCAGGTAGCTCCGCCATGTTTTCCCTAATAGTCCACGCCACGCTTCCCGAGCTGTATATGCCACGATGCATGAAGGAAGCAAATCATTTTATCGGAGAATGGAGGTTGTTATTTCGTCTGCTGCGAAGTTTTACCGAGCCACGAGTATCACTTTACATGTACATGTATTTTATAAATCATTGTCAGAAGCGCCAAGCAACTTTGAAAAACTTCTTCTCACAGAAGCGTCAGGGTATTTGTTGGCTTTCGGTGGTCGTTGTTGTTGTTCTAAGACGTCAGCTTCCAAAATATATTTTAATTATATCTATATTAAAAGCACACATGCATGTGTGCGCTCGCTCGTACGTCGTAATCAGTCTATTAGATCTACATGTACTATGAGATATCTATAATATGGCTAGTTGAACAGTACACTTGAATCTAGTATTAAACTGGAGATTCTGGAGTAATCTATTTTTAGCCTCACTGTAATGTTGACACACATTCCGATGGTATCCGTTTTCACTCATTTGCTGGTCTTGGAATTCCGTTGAAGGCATATTATACTGCACGTTTTATATATCCAGCCTATACAACATTGCATAATTTCTTCAGTTCAGTCATTAGTTAAAAAATGTTCTACCTCAAAAAGAAATAAAAAATTACTGGATTTTATGAGAGAAATTACTAAATTTAAACACAACAATGACCCTATTATCTGTTATTACTGAAGAGATCAATAATAAAATCATCGTTGTGTTTTAAATTCAGTAACCTATAACCAGTTGTTTATTTTTTTCGTGTGTGCTTTATTGTTCATTGATTATTATTATGTAGTCTCTTCAGATGAGGTACCTTGAAGTTGAATGCCAAATAAATATATCCATGGAGAATGGCTCTCTTTTGATTCTTGCATTCTAACAAATCTCTGATCTTGACCGTTCTCACTTCAAATTTGTGTTTCTTTTCCAGTTTCCGGTCTTATTTTGGGACATTTACTTCTCAACTGCTCTGACAGAGCACCATTCCCTACGCTAATTTGAAAAAAATCTCCTAATGCCGAGAAGCGGGGGGGCGGGGGTGCCCCGCTCTCTCGGACTCTCCTCCCAACACCTCGTGCTGTACTGCTGGGCTGATCAGTGCCCATGGTAATAGAAACTGAGGGCGATAATAGTTGCTATGCTAACGACTCACCAGCGATGACATCTGGAAAAGTTAATAGTTCCCACTGTCAATTTAGAGATGCTATATAAATTCTCTCATGGTAGCACACAGGGCCCCCAAGTCATCTCTCGAGTACACACTTAAATTATATCAAACCCTATTTCGTAGGTCCTGTGACGTTAGTCACACTGCCATGTGTTCCAACACTTCGAACTTAAAAAGCAGTTAATACATAAAGCCCACATGCACAGTACCCACAATTTATTTTTGAAACAATAAAAAGGCTCATCGACCCATTTTTTCTATAACTGAACTATATGATCCATGGCGGTATATTGATTCTGAGCGCCGGTTGTTCTATAGATTCACTACTCTTTATCAATATATGCAAGAATATTTCAGTCTAAATTATGGTACTGGGGCAACGGGGATACCTTGATTCTGAGGGCCGCGTGTCTCATTTCCAGCAAAATTTCTTACATACACAAATAACCCAGCACATAAACCTACCTGAAACAGCGGAACCAGCATTTCCCACCTACTTCTGCTTACCGACCGATCATTTATCTACCTGTTTATTTATTTAATTATTTACTTATTTATCTAATATATTTATATATTTACCATTTATTGAATGTGTGAGTCTGTCATATGTATGTGCGTACGTGTGCTTTTAAAAGTGCGGTAATGCGTTATCAAGATGCTAACCAGTTTAAGGAACGAACGACGCAAAATATCACAGCCCAAGACAAACCACCAGAAGCAGACCGCCCCTGACACGACGCTCCTATGATGTCCGGAAGAGCCCACTATCCCAACTGGATCAGAAGCCTTTTACGCACACTAGGACGGATCTTACCATCCTGTTCCCTGGTACACATTTCCGCGAGAAATGTTACAGACGCAGATTTCTACAGATGGCTTTCCTGGACGGCTCTGTATGTAGGGGAAGAGAACAAAAGCAAATAGAGAACTACCACTACTACTACACTGTTCAGGCTCTCTATAAAATGAATGACTGATAGTCGTGCTTGTATATAGATAGTATTAAATTTTAATTTTCTTATCTTTTTTTAATTGTTTCAAACTATAGGGCTCGTAAATCTATGAATTAAACAAAGAAATGTATAATGGAATATAAATATAGCATTGTGAAAACCCGTATGGGAAGCGACCCGAAGAATACAATTACAATCAATATATGGATCTTCTTAATCATATACCAAACAGGATAATCGACAAAATGATCTTTTGCAAATTGAATGTCACAAATTTATACGGCAGAATTTCAAATGAGTTGGGAATGAAAGCCATGAAATACTGGACAGACAACTATTCTAATCAAAACGATGACCGTTTTTCCAAAGAACCGTATATACTATCCGGAATTCAACTCATACTCGAGAACAGCACCCTTAAATTTGACGACAAGAATTACGGATAAAGAGAAAACCAATGGGCACGAAATTTACTCAAACCTATACAACTTTAGTGCTGGGCTTCCTTGAAACACAGTTAAATTCCGAGGTTGACAATTACGTTGGCACGGAAGTGGAAAATAAAGTCGTAGAATCATTCAAACGTTTTCTCGATGAGAGCTTTGTGATCTGGAACCCAGAATGCGGTATAGCTTTGATAGTTTCTATGATATTCTTAACAGTCTCTGTACTATACAATTCATGCCAACCACGTCACACAAGATCCAGGTACCACCTAGGTACCAATTTGCACCATTGTAACACAAGCAGAACTCAGAGCAATGTGGTTGAAGGAGCTAAGAGAATTTCTAGAAAACAGAGCTTATCCAGATAATTTGATTAATAACGGATTCACAAAGTTTCAGTCATTGACATCCATCAACTTAGGACACCCAAATAGGTTAATAACTCAGAAGAAATTATAACATTTATTCAAAAGCAATATGCATTGTTATTAAAGATAATTTATCCGCGTTTGAAAGATGTTAAAATCATCAACGCAAAGAGGAAAGGTCCTAATGTTAAGAAATTTTTAGCTAAAGCGCAATTTACGTCACAACATTTCCCTCCGTGAACAACATCTAAATGTGGAGTTAAAAATGCAACTGTTGTTCCAGCATTATAATTAGTACATCTCTCGATTTCCAAAATATCAGCAGCAACAACAACAACAACAACAACAACAACAACAACAGCAACAGCAACAGCAACAACAACAACAATTTCCACCCCGAACGCAACATGGACTGTAATTCGCAGAATTTTTTTACGTTCTCGTCTGTAATCGTGTACATGTACAAGGTTTAAGTTTGTTTATTCGCTAATCATAGCGCGCAGATAATCAGAATACAAGCGGGACAATCCTACATACTAATTAGGCATTGATTGGATTCATGTAATAGTACAATGTTAAACTCAAACGAGAGAGACTCCTTAGTCAGTAATAAAATGCTGATAACATTTTAGCAATCACCATGCATGTCTAGTTCGTAACAAATAAGAGAGTGGTTTATCACACCAGCAGAACAATTTTGAGTCCGAAACGAGGCACATTCCGACTAATTATGAAGTGCATATGGTATGTAACAATGCGGAGAAAGCTTCACATGAAACAATTAAGTAGCAAAGCTATCACTCTAAACCGTTTTCTAAACCTAGTATAGCGTAATAGCTAATTATTTAGCAACTAATTCCTATTACATCATTGGTGCAGAATAGCTCTGCTCCGAATTAGCATACAGTCATGGGGAAAATGGCCGCTCGGGGAAATACAAGCGTCTAGTCCGTCATTCATAATTCAGCCGTCGTCCATTAAAGAATATCCGCGTCCATAATCCAAAGACCTATTCCATATCCATATAACAGTATTAGCACCAAATTCAAAAAAGACAATCATAGTATACATAAACATAGGCTAGTTTCCTGCAACAGAGAAGCGGTCAACAGTTTTCAATGATGCCGACAAGACATCATGATGTTCCAAAAATATAAAATCCGTATCCACTGTCCACTGGGGGGAAATGTCCGTACTCCTGAATAAATTTCCCCAGGGTTTTCAATATTGTACACAGTATTATTGGTTTTGTTGTACACAGACAACAATTAGAGACAGACGTAATAAGACATCTACACGTTAGCAAACACAGGCAACTGTGCTTCTAACATGCCAATCAGACTAGACGTTACAGTAACAAACGAAAAACATCCTTATCTGTTGCATTAGAAAAGCAAAAACAAAAATTCTTCAGTTCTGCACAAATAGCTGTGTTTCGCACAGACAAAATACCTAACTTGGGGGGTCATATGACTTCATGTCAGTACATCGGCATCTTTTTCCACCACCTATATATGTTACGTTTAATTACACTGATGTTTCAAATTGGGCTTTCGTGTGTTTTTGGTTCTTTCGTACTCATTTTAGAATGACTTTTTTATATTTCTAAAAGGTGACACCTTGAACCAAAATAATATTTCGATGTAATATCACAGCAGATATGGTGACTTTGAAAACATTGAATTCATTTTGGTTCAATCTAACATTTTAGGTACATTAAAACATTCATGCTAAGGTGTATATGAAAAAGGCACAAACGCACGAAAGCCAAATTTCGAGCGTCAGTCCACGCATTTTTACGTAACTTTTGATTCTAAGCCTTGACATTTCGGTATTGGATACTTGGGGATTATGTCTGCACGAACCACAGACAGAATAAAAAATACTTAATTCCCAAGGGAACTCTTCGTATGTAAACGTAGCTACTCCGTTAGGATCTTCCGTTTAATAAACTGTATAGCAATGATGCATATGAAGGGGTACAAGTGGAACAATATTTATTAAAAAAAAATCTGTCCTGATTAACAAAATTAACCAAAGTCTCGATAGCATATCAGAATCCTAACCAGTATTTATGTTTAAATGTTATCGGTAGCTAGCAGTTTATGCCAAATATCATTCCTTAATTTGAAGGCAGTAGAGGACGTTCATTTCTAGAGGATGATTTTTTTTTATTTCAGTATTTTTTCATCCGGTTGAGAGAAAACGATCCATGAAAAAGGGGGTCACCATAGTCGTAAAAATTTTTAGCAGCCAAATGCATGTATACCACATCTTTCTTCTTTGATGCTCGATAAATCAAACTTTCCGAGGTCAAATTTTTCCCAGTTTGCTATATAATACTAAACACATATAGTGCTTGTTGAATATGTAATAAAAATAGGGGGACATCATACTTTCTTAGAAAATATTAGCAGTATAACAGATAAACGGAGCCTTTTCAGTCCTATTTCCGGAAGGGAGTGGAAGGGGAATCGGTGTGGTTGTGGGGAATATCATTGGAGTTTCATTTATTAGCCATTTACAAGTTTCCTTTTTGTTGAAAGTGAATCAGAGTGAATTTGGAAGGATTCCAGAGAAATAATTTCCAATCTCTGGAGCATTTTACACTCTCCAACCGTTGAATCTAAAATGCCAATTTTTTTGGCCAGTCCTATCACACTATCGAACCACCAGTAAAACGCATAACGGTTCTGTTCTGTCTTTTTAGATGTTTATTCCATTTTGAGATGTCTGGGTACTTTTGTTAGAAAATTCAGCTTGTTTTGAAAAATTCGACAAATCACCATGTTGTAGCCCCATAAGAGCAGGGAAATGAACGTCGTCTACTCCCTTAAGTCTATGATTTTATTAACACCACTATTGTTATCACTATTAATTCATTTAATTTGAATGTCCAGGTTCATTACGATAGATTCGTTGTATCTAAAATCGTTCAAGCCGGTGCGAGGTTTCGTGTGGTCATGCCATTAAGATTTCCACATGAACAGTTACAATAAAAGCGTGGCTGGGATGCAAATCATCACATGGATCACTTTTGGTTCTTGTGATGTTTTTAGAAATATGCAGTCAGTGTATTTGCCTATGGGGTCATATGACTTCTTGTCAGTACAGCGGTATCGTTTTCCATCGAACTGATAACATGTATAATGTTGCGTTTAATAAAGGATATCTGTCCCTTGTTTTTCTTAGCGATCACGCGGGACCAATAACCGGCAAATGATATTATCCCATTGTTCAAGTTCCCCAGTGGTCTTTCACAGAACCTGCACGCTGGAAGGAATTATTTTAGAGATTGAAATACAGCTTTACCTTACTTGATGATTAGCTTCAATGTTGTATGTAAAATCACACATTCTATTTTACCACACTTCTCTTTTATCGCATTTGAAACAAAAGGGAGGGAGGGAGGGAATTTGGCTTAATGTCACACTCAAGTTTGTTTCACTCATATGGTTACAGTCAGTTTGGTTGGTGGAGGAAGCCGGAGTACCCGGAGAGAACCACCGCCCTTCGGCAAGTAACTGATAGACTTTCACACATGGGCCAGCTGGGCTCGAATCCGTGCCGGTTCAGCGGTGTGAGGCTAGCGGTCACCAGCGAAGCGCCTTAGACCACTCGGCCACCGAGGGCCCCGAAACAAAAGGTCTGTCATACTGGGAATGTCTCAAGACCTATTCCCTGTGACAGTTCCTTTCTTTGGAGGGGGAGAGAATTAGGGTTTAATGTCGCGTTCAGCAACATTTCAGCTATATAGCGACGATCAAGCAAAATTCTAAGTACTCAAGTCACTAACTCAGTAATCCAACGCATTAAAACATACACACATTAAGACTTATGTAACAGTCCGATTTCTCTCAAATAACCCAAGATGCAATCCTCCCTCACCCGACTAAAAAGATCTTCCAAAATAGTCGCTCGATAAAAAGCATCTCTTAAAATCTAAAAATCTATGCATTCGATAAGAATATGTTTCACCGTGAGATCTTCCTTTCTTTATTGTATAATGTTCTCCAAGTTTCGTTTAGTTTTAATCATTTCAGTTTCGCAGATTTTGTTGCATCTGATCAACTCCAATGTGTTAATAGAAATGACAGTTTGTCGTCGTAAGTTCTCATTTCCATTCGTTATTTTATGCATGTCTGCAACTTATCGTGCCATATTATACATTTATCAGTGTCATCAGACTGCCATCCAAGCACTGTTACAGGTACAAATTTCTGGAGTTCTGGCAGCTTGTTTTATCTGAACGGCTTTGAGCGTAAGAAGGGGTAAAGTAATCCACCACGGGACTGTAAAATCATTGAAACTTGAATTATTAATTACCATGATAACCTGAATGACTAAAATTGACCGACGAACTTACCGTACAGACATGTATCCACATGGGATTTATCGACTCTCTATACTATAATCTCTCATCAGAACCTTATTTACCGTCTTAGTTTATTAATAGTATCAATGTTCAAGAAAACAGATCGCGGATATGTCAATGTCAGAAGCTATAAATCATTTTTAATCTCTACTACATACAAGGGTATTGTTTTACAGAGTTGCTTGAATTTCTCATTGGTAATATTTATCTGAAATTTGGCAACACAGTATATCAACAGAATATAGGTATTGCAGTGGGTACTTATTCTGCACTCCGTCTGATCTATATCTGTTCTCTTATGAATACGGATATATGCAGACGCCTCAAAAACCGATAATTTCAATCG
>JAVTVY010049506.1:0-24274 GCA_036873755.1 Hanleya hanleyi
AATTCCAGGTTCCAGGTTCATTAAAACAAATCGTTAATTTATCATCACCGGCAGGTAAGGAAAGTGGGGTGTAGGACTTTATTTATAGCTTGACACAAGGCAAAGTATGCTGTAAAAGAGGCTGATTAACGCATCTTCAATATAATTAACAGAATATATAAATTATGGATTACATGCCTTTCGGCACACGTAGGTTGAATAAACCTGTATATTAGACGCGACAAAAAATTATGCGACAAGAAAATATTTGGTTTATTTGACTAATGAGCGTCAACGACAGGATGAACTATAAGCTAATGGATGTGCTTTAATAGTGTACATCCCGTGGTGAGCACATAGGAATAACCATTTTGGACGATCCCTAGTTAATTGAGTTAACACATTATTTAAAAAAAAAACAACAACAAACAGTTAAAACGGCTCAAAGTTGACTCTTTCAAAGATTCAACTTGAGTACATGTATACACAGAGTATAATACTGAAGCTATTGCATTTATCGTACTGCCAAAGAGCAACAAATGGAAGGAACTTGGTTCATCGTTTATGCGTGGTGTACGTTCTGGAATATCCCGATATTTAACATTTCGATACGAAATAAACAAATGAAATGTAACATTGATTACTCTCCAGTAATGGAGTAATGGGGGCGGGGGGGGGGGAGGATATATACCTGTATGCGGAAGGCCGTCTTGTCCGTCTGACAAGGGTAGTAAAAGCTATCACACTTTATTTTTGCGATTTATGTTATATTTAAAAGTACCGACGATGACATGAAGTTTAATTGACTTGCTGAGTTATGCTGGCGTCTTGGAAAAGTTCACCCGGATTAACCTTGACCAATTTCTGAGTATCTGAGGGGCAAATTGATATAACAGTATTGCACTTTGACACAATGCAGTCTCATGATGGTCTGTAGGTACAGATCTATTTTCAAAGGCCGCCAAGTTCAACACTTGAATATCAGTAATACCGGTACATGCTCTTGGACACAATATTTGTACAATAATTTCATCTTCACACTTTGCCTTCACGGAGCTGTGGGTGGAACTGGCGTGGCGACAGCAGTGAAGAGTTTTGAGACAGGCTGCTCGGCCCAGGAATTATAGCGATTAAGCCTGTTCAAATCATGTGAGTAGTATACAAAACGTAAGTAGATATCCCGTTCACCCGGATGTAATGACGTCACGGGTAGGATTTGAGATACAACACGTACATTGAAGAACTAGCGCTTCACTGCGCATGCGCAGAACTTGGTGTGACGTCATAAGTGTGGCTGTGCGCATGCGTGAGTGGATGTGAGTGGAGGTGGGTTCAAAATGGCGGCTACTTACCTTCCACCACACCACGACACAGTCCGCCATTTTGAACCCACCTCCACTCACCAGTGCACTCATTGACACCGGTGAGTGGAGGTGGGTTCAAGATGGCGGCCTGTGTGGTGGTGTGGTGGGAGGTGAGTATCCGCCATTTTGTACCCACCTCCACCACACATAAACACTGACTGACAAAAAAAAAAAAAAAAAAAAGTTCCGGCAAAAAAAAAAAAAAAAAAAATGTATTCATGCGCGGTGATGCGGTTTGGCCGTGGTTTTGGCGGTGATTCGGTCTCGGGAAAAAGCTTCCGCGGAGAAAAAGTAGTCCCTAGATAAAATGGTCCGATTGGGTCGAGTGAGGCATCAAAGTGAAGCTTATGTGAAGGGGCATCTAATGGGCTGGGTGTGGGTTGAACTATCGGCCTTCTGCGCATGCGCGGTGGCCGAAGGGTATGAAAATAGCCGTGTTGGAGCTAGGGAAGCCCCTAAGGGTCCGATGGGGTCGACTGAGGTATCAAAGTGAAGCTTAGGTGAAGGGGCATCTAATGGGCTGGGTGTGGGGTTGAACTATCGGCATTCTGCGCATGCGCGGTGGCCGAAGGGTATGGAAATAGACGTTTTGGAGCTAGGGGCTTGACTACTGGTCCAGTGGGGTCGAGTGAGGTATCAAATTGAAGCTTACGTGAAGGGGCATCTGATGGACTGGGTGTGGGATTGAATTAGGGTGATTCTGCGCATGCGCGGCGGCCAAAGGGTATGAAAATAGCCTTTTTGGAGCTAGGAGATTGACTACTGGTCCAGTGGGGTCGAGTGAGGTATCAAAGTGAAGCTTAGGTGAGGGGCATCTAATGGGCTGGGTGTGGGATTGAAATATCGGCATTGTGCGCATGCGCGGTGGCCGAAGGGTATGAAAATAGCCTTTTTGGAGCTAGGAGATTGACTACTGGTCCAGTGGGGTCGAGTGAGGTATCAAATTGAAGGTTAGGTGAGGGGGCATGTAATGGGCTGGGTGTGGGGTTGAACTATCGGCATTCTGCGCATGCGCGGCGGCCGAAGGGTATGAAAATAGCCTTTTTGGAGCTAGGGGCTTGACTACTGGTCCAGTGGGGTCGAGTGAGGTATCAAATTGAAGCTTACGTGAAGGGGCATCTGATGGACTGGGTGTGGGGTTGAATTAGGGTGATTCTGCGCATGCGCGGCAGCAGTGGAGGTGGGTACAAAATGGCGGATACTCACCTCCCACCACACAACCACACAGGCCGCCATTTTGTACCCACCTCCACCACACCAGTGCACTGACTGACACCGGTGGTGGAGGTGGGTACAAGATGGCGGCCTGTGTGGTTGTGTGGTGGGAGGTGAGTATCCGCCATTTTGTACCCACCTCCACCACACATCATCAATTGACAGGAGGTGGGTACAAGATGGCGGCTTGGTTTTAAGGGTGGTGGGAGGTGAGTATCCGCCATTTTTTGTGACCTGGGACTATGGGATGCATGTACTCACTTGGTTCTGGGTATTTGTCATCACGGGGAGGTCACGTGATCAGTTCAAGGTCATATCCATTTTTTCCATCACGGTTGTGCGCAGGTGTATGACGTCACTTCCGGTCTGCGTGAATCGGGCGTGACCTGGAAAAAGGGTTGATCTGTAATCTGTGTTGTTGTTGTTGTTGTTGTTGCTCCCTTTTTTGGACTAACCCATCAGAATAGTACGTATCACGGACTACACCCGTAGAGCTACATCTGGTCTATAAAACACGTCCCTCTGGATCCCACACCTTCATTTCTACAGAGCCATGGCGGAGATCCAGCCCCATGCGACTCGCATTCATTCACGGGTTACCGAGCAGTGGTCCGGTCCATGTTTGCAGATGGCGACGACAACGAGGGACGACGCCAGATCCTGAACGAGTTCACAGAAGCGGTCCTCCACAGAGTGCACTCGATGGAGAGGCGTGCCATCACTCACCACTACTGGACTATGACAGCCATCCTTGATGCTCGCGCTATGGACCAGGAGAACTCACGCCGGAACCAGTGCCGGCTGGTTGGCCTCATACTAGTCTGTGCCCTATTCACCCTGGCGCTGTGGTATTGACACTATAAATACAGGGGATGAGACAGAGTGTGTGTCATTCTCCCTTCGACATTTACAGCAAGCATGTCACTACGCGCCATCCTGCCTCTTACACCCAGTGTGAGGTTATACATTTATCAAGATAAAGTCACGCTGGTGAAAGACGATCAAGCTATTTACTGGACGCCCGCTGAGAGGCTATCGAATCCGGTGACACTACAGCGTGATGGGTGGACTAAGTTTAAACGGGTGTTGAGCGGTGAGTTGGACGGAGACCTCATCCACCTGGACAACGCCATCTACGTATATTCCGTACCACCCGTCCACATACGTCTGGGTCCCTACCAAGAGCCTACGCGAAGTATCAGCCTAACTTCCTCTGTGTGGTCAGCCTTGGAGAAAATAGTGCCTATTGTGGACCAGTTATTTACACCGGACGACCGATCACCCGACCAATTAGCGTGGGTTCGTGCTATGGAAGACGCGGCGGCTGAACCCCATGACCAACTACATGAACCCGACGACGATGCCATTGATTACCCCGCTAGACTCAGTCAGCCCAATGACATGACCACCTGATCCTTTGATCTCACGGGGTTCTCCTATAAATACGAGAGACAGTGAAATCTGGTACCATTCACGTACTGACCATGACGGAGCATATAGTACTGGCGTATTTCAGCTTGACCCCCGAGGTTTTCCTGCACGTGTATGCGGATAAGGTCGATATCATGGAGGAGGTGGTGGGAGACACGGACCCTACACAACCGTGCCCGGCTCACATTCGTCTGTCCCGGGAGGGCTGGACCAAATTCAAACGGGTGTTGTCTGGTGAACTGGACGGCGACCTCATCCACTTGTGTCACGATGTGTACATCCGACGCGGCCCTTTCTTTGCTCAATTGGTTCGGCTAGATGGAGGTACAGTGCATTTTACCCTTCACCCTGATCTATGGTCTGCATTGGAAGATGCCGTGGTGGATGTGGATGAAGTGCTTATCAAGCGGTCATCAGACGAGTTGGACTGGTCATTGACCATGGCCACTGTGGAAGTCCACGAAGAAAATCAGAAAGAAACTCCGGCCCAAGATATACCCGTTATAAATAAACGATAGAGCCAGGGTCCATCATCATTGTTGTCACCATGAAGCGCTGGGAGAAGGTGTTGGATAACTTATACTACAGTCCCGACAGTCCGGCGGCCTATAGTGCATTGTCGGCTCTCTATCGAGCGGCCAAACCCCAGGGGGTACAACGTGCCCAAGTCCGAGATTGGTTAAGAAGACAAGACACCTATACCTTACATCGATCTGTCCGTCGCCATTTTCTACGGAACCGGGTCATCGTGGGAGGAATAGATGCCCAGTGGCAAGCGGATTTGGTCGATATGAGCGCCTTTGCCAAACACAACGATGAGAATCGGTATATCTTGACGTGCATCGATATCCTATCGAAGTATGCGTGGGTGGTACCCATCCGGACGAAAACGGGGGCGAATCTCATAGCGGCGTTCGAAGACATCTTCAAGACCGGGCGCAAACCTTTGTATTTGCAAACCGACGAAGGCACGGAATTCCTCAACAGACCGTTCCAACAGTTTCTGAAAGCCCAGAAGGTGTTTTTCTTCCATACGTACAACGAGACCAAGGCTTCCGTGGTGGAAAGGTTCAACAGGACATTCAAAGGCCGCATGTATAAATATTTCACCTATAAGAATACAAGGCGGTACATCGATGTTCTCCCGAAACTTGTGAGTGGTTACAATCGAGCCTATCACCGGAGTATAGAGAGAGCCCCCATTACCGTGACCCAACGCAATGAAGCCCAAGTCCGGCGTGTCTTGTACCCTATACAATCGCAACGAGCACCGAAGGAGATGTTCAAGGTCGGGGACCCTGTACGGATCAGTAAAGTCAAGGGCAAGTTCGAGAAAAGTTACTTGCCCAACTGGAGCGATGAGCACTTCCTGATTAAACGGCGCCTACCCTGACAGCGGCGAGTCTATGAACTGGAAGATCTTCAAGGGGAACCGTTGCTAGGCACGTTTTACGAGATGGAATTACAGCCTCTCGTAAAAACACAGCAAGACTACTACACGGTGGAACAGATTTTGAAAACGGAACGTCGACGTGGCAAACTGTTTCATTTCGTAAAATGGCAAGGCTGGCCCAGTTCCTTCAATTCCTGGGTCGCGGCCAACCAGGTGAAACGACTATAAAGCCAGACACCACTGCCGTCCTCCTTCATTCCACGTCCGACCCCAGTGCTATGGACCAACAGAAGCTGCCTCCGAAGACAGCGTCGCAAAACGCGCAAAGCGCAAGTGGTCTTTGGGGTGTTATTGCTAACCCTGCTGAGTGTGTTGTACGGAGGTGTGTTTTACGACGTAGCCTATGTCAGCACGTTACTTAACCAACTGAGAACACCACCCATCAGTGAAACGGGTCTACAGAGAGCACCAGTCGTATCCAGCCCAGTCACCACCACCACACCCCGCGTACAAGCCACGTCGAGCTCTACACTTACACCAAGTACACCTACTACGTCTCAAGACCCACCGGATTTCATCCCTCACAGTGAACCGACCACCCACGTTGTACCCACCCCCAGCACCATCTCTGAACGTGAACAGACAACGACGACCGACGTTGTACCCACCACCACTCCAGTTCACTCGTACGAAATTTACAAGAGCGTGTTACCACGACAACGGATAGACCTCAAACCATGGACCCTCGGTGGCAGCATCCCTTCACTTGCGTCATCGCAGGACCGACGGGCTCCGGCAAAACGCACTTCGTCAGGAAGCTCCTTCAACACGCCGACAGCATGATCACTCCACCCATTGCCCGAGTCGTGTGGTGTTACGGAGAATGGCAGGAAGCGTATGCAGCAATGCCCCACATCACGTTCGTGGAAGGCCTACCCAACCTGGCCGATTTGGAACCCGACACCTTGGTGGTTCTGGATGATCTCATGGCGGAGACGGATGCACGGGTCACCCAACTCTTTACCAAAGGCAGCCATCATCGACGGCTCAGCATCATCTACATTGTGCAGAATCTGTTCAGTAAAAACAAAGAACATCGGAATATCAGCTTAAATGCCCACTACCTGGTGGTCTTCAAAAACCCGAGAGATACCACTCAACTGCTGCACCTGGCGAGACAGATGTATCCCGGCCGCACACCGTTTGCGTTGGAAGCCTTTAAAGATGCCACAACCCCTCAGCACGGGTATATGCTCTTCGACCTCAAGCAAGCCACCCCCGACCACCTTCGACTACGGACCGGCATCTTTCCCGGAGAGACCCACCACGTGTACATGCAAAAATAATGTAAACACATCCACAGTGGCGCCTCCAGCTGGGGTCTGTGTGTTTGATGATGGGGAATAATAAAAAGAATGAATACCACAGCAGGGTTGACTTTGTCTGTGAGGTGGATAAAAAGAGCAGAGTTGAGGGTTCTAGCATTAGTTGTACAGGATGTCTGCGCGAGTACGGAAGCACGCTCCCACGCTCCGTGTATTGAAGACGGCCCCACCCGAGTTAGTCCGAACCATTGTACGCGGTGCGGACCCTGACCTTGTACGCTGTCTGTGCGAGATCGGGTACAACCTGTTAAAAGGCAACGTACCACTGACTCCGGCTCAGAAGACCAAGTTGGCCAAGCATAAGACAGGTCTCCGAACTTTAGTCCAGAAGCGGTCCCTCAAACACAAAAGAAAAAGGTGTTACAGAAAGGCGGCTTTCTCGGGGCCATCTTAGCACCGTTGGCCGCTTCCGTGTTGGGTCCAGTATTGGGTGGACTCTTCGGCCGACAATGAACCACACGAAAAAAATGGTCCTCGTCGAACCACGGTTCCTGCAAAACCTCCAATCGCCCTACCCTGTCCCACCTACGGTGAAGACCATAAACACCCTCGATGGAGAGATGCAACAGATCTTACAGAGACCGGGGTTAAGCGACAGTGAGAGAGTACAACGGTACAATGAGACGCTTCAACGGTACATGACGTTCATGGACCAATACAAAACCCTGTCTACCCCAGCAACAGCACCACCACCACCACCACCACCACCACCACCACCACCACCACGTGACAGATCGCTGACCTCAGCACCGTTCCAACAGCCGCCATTACCAGGGGTAGCCCCTACAGCCCCACAGTGGGTGGAAGACGAAGTGCTGAAGAGTGTACCTGCCTCGTTCAAGAAACAAGCTGGCCTGGTATTACAACGGATGAAACAGAATCCTAACATGACTTGGAATGATAAAGGCGAACTCCTGGTACAGAATCAGGTGATCCCCGGCACCCACATGACGGATTTAGTGAATGACCTGATGCGTAAACGCAGATCGCACACGATCCTCGAGGATGGGAGGTCTTCGCTCAAGGCTTGAAAGACATGCATGTACCACAGGAATTGGTGGGGAACCCCCACCGCTGGGCCTTTATGCAGCAAACCCAGCAATCACCGAGTGGCCCACTACCTTCTTGGGAAGCCGAATGGGAACCGGAGTCACCCCCCAAAACACCACCACAACGGGCACTTTCTTTTCGCGCCTATAAAAAAACACCCTTGATCAAGACACCCCACATCTCCAGAGCCGTGACACGTAGCAAGTCACCGCGACGAACACGACGCCGCACACAACCGCCCAAGGCCTGGAAGACCTATTAAAACCAACAGCAGCAGCAGGACAGCTCAGTCGCCATGTTTTACCTGACCCTACCCAGTAACAGTTCGCTGGATGTGTTTCCTCACAACACCGTGGCCAAGTACGTCACCCAGTTACCACAACCGTTACATTTACCTGGACGCTGGGAATGTGCCCTCGTGGATATCCAATACCCTTACTCGTGGTACAACGTGCGAGCCAATGAAGTGTGGTACGAGGTGACCTACGAAGGCAAAAACACCCGACTCATCCTGCCCGAAGGCCAATACGATACCCCCAAAGAGTTCATGCGTGGGCTGTCAAGACTGATGCATGATAAGGCGCTACGGGGGGTGACGGATAGTGCAACACGCCTGATAGCCTTGCGCTTCAAGAAAAACGTGTTCTTCGATGTCAACGTACACAACGACAAGGCACAGCTTACCGTCACCGATACCGTGAATGTGAAACTCAGTCCTACACTACAGCAAATGCTGGGTTTCGATCTACAGACGTTCGCTGGTCCCTCCCAACACCATGGCGAGATGCCGATGGATATGAAGTCGGGTATGTACGGACTCTACGTCTACTCGGACGTGGTGGACAACCACATCGTGGGCGATATCAACACACCTCTGTTACGGGTGGTCCCCATTAAAAATAAGTATGGAGGTCAAGTCACCCACAGTTTCACCCACATGCTCTACTTGCCCGTACGACAAACTGACATCAACACGATCACGGTGGATATAAGAGATGACACGGGACGACCGGTGGCATTCGAACGAGGAAAAGTGGTGCTGACACTTCATTTTCGACAAGCACGTGCTCCCCACTTTGCATAATGAAAGTACCTTACGAGTGCGATGCACGCAGCTATGCCGACTATTATGCCCAACAGGCCGGGGGTGGCTTTCCGGTCTTTAGCGGTGCACGCATGCAACGAGGACATGGACTGGGGAACATACTCGGCAGCATTGTGAAAACGTTCCTGCCCTTGGTGACGCGTGGGGTGAAAGCAATGGGCAAACAAGCGGTACGCAGTGGACTGCAAGTGGCCGGTGATGTCTTGGGGGTACGGCACCCAAAGAATCCTTGAAACGGCGGGCCAAAGAAGCGGGAGGCGTCTTGGTGGCCAAAGCACAACGCACCGTTGGGAATAAAAGAGCTGCCCCACCGAGACCACGCACCAGTCGACGACCGACCCAGCGACGACGCACATCCAAGAAGACAAAGGATATCTTTTCTTAAAACATGGCCTTAATCCACGCCGAGTCCTGCCCCTCCACCAACAGTGAATTTGATTTGTGGACCGTGCCGCCCACACAAACCAGTGTCGAACAAGGATTATGGGTGGAGCATCTCCCGCTCTCCAGCATCAACGAAACCGGGCCCATCGAGTTCACCATCAGTAATGCGGATACGGCCTATGTGGATTTAGCCCATACCTACTTGTATGTGAAAGCCAAGGTGGTCAATGGAGCTGGCACCAGAATCGCTGACCAAGCAACGGTGGGCCCGACGAATCTCTGGCTGCACTCGATGTTTCAGCAGGTGGATATTTTTCTCAGCGACAAACTCATCAGTGACTCCACCAACACGTACCCCTATCGAGCCTACACCGAGACACTGTTGTCGTATGGCCGAGAGGCTAAAAAATCTCAGCTGACAACCGCTTTATTCTACAGGGACACGGCCGAGCACATGGACACGGCAGACAATGGGGGATATAACAAACGGAAGGCTTTCACTGCGAACAGTGCCTCGGTGGATATGATGGGTCGACTGCATGCAGACATGTTCATGCAAGACCGGTACCTCTTGAACAAGATCCCCATCAAAATCCGACTGATACGGGCGCCTCCGACCTTCGCCTTAATGGCCACTAACGTAGAGGGGCATGCAGCGGACTATAAGATTGTCATCCAAGACGCAGTCCTGTATGTCCGAAAAGTGAAACCGAATCCAGCCGTTCAATTGGGACACATGAAAGCCTTGGAAACAAAACCAGCCCAGTACCCTATCCGACGTGTACAAACCAAAGTGTTCTCTGTGCCTGCTGGAAATATGGGCGCCAACAAAGAAAACCTGTTCCTGGGGGAACTACCCAAGCGATTGATCCTAGCCTGTGTGGAAAATACCAGTTTCAGCGGAGCCTACCCAGAGAATCCGTTTGACTTTAAACATTTCGGCATCAATTTTGTGGCCCTGCATGTGGATGGACAACAGGTGCCAGCCACGGCCTTAACCCCGAACTTTGGGCGGAGGAATTTCATTCGAGCCTATCAGAGACTGTTTACAGCCACCGGTCAAATAAACCAGGACGAAGGGAATATGATCAGTCGGGAGGACTACGCGAACGGATACACGTTGTTCTGTTTCGATCTGACCCCACCTTAGAGAACGACCATCAGCTGGCCCTGACCAAGCAAGGCAATTTACGGTTGGAAATCCACTTTGCACGAGCCCTGGCGACCACGTCAATGTGATCTGCTACGCCGAGTTTGACAACATCATTCAAGTGGACAAGGCGCGCAACGTCCTGTGTGACTTCTCCACCTAACATGGATACAGACCAGATAACCACCGTGCTGGAGAATGACCCAGAGACACGTAGGGTCTTTCAAGGGGTGTTCGCCCGAGACGTGTTTCCATTAGACCGTATGTATCCGGCTGCTTACGTTCTCAACACGGACCCGATGGATCGACCCGGTGAACACTGGGTGGCCGTGTACTTGACAGAACAGCAGGGGGAATACTTGACCCGTACGGTCTGCCACCCCTCCATCCCGATTTAACAGACTTCATGGATCAAGGCACAGAGACGTGGTGTTGGAACAGTCAAACGTTGCAAAGCCTGAACAGTGGCGTGTGCGGACAATATTGCTTGTTTTACCTGTACCATCGATGCCGGGGAAGACCCTTATCTACTATCGTACAGATGTTTGACGAGTACCCTCAGGCCGAGGACCGCGATGTACTCGTCTATGACTGGGCCTCCCATCATTTCAATGTACAAGCCCCGTTCTGGGCTTAAGTTAATGACAAGCCCCTTGTTCTGGGCTTCAATGTACAAGCCCCTTGTTCTGGGCTTCAGTTAATTACAAGCCCCTTGTTCTGGGCTTCAGTTAATTACAAGCCCCTTGTTCTGGGCTTCAGTTTTCACGTGGTTGTTCTCACGTTGTTGTTGTTCACTGAATAAAAAAAAAAGAGATCTCACCAAAAAACCCTGTCTTGTGTGTTTTATTCATAATGCATCAATGCCCAATGTGGAGATTCAGTCAAACTGAAATCAGTGGTGTAGGATGGGGCCAAAATGTAACCCATCAAGGTTAGAATGCAAGAGCACTATAGTAAAATAGTACGTGTTTTGGTCTAGGTTTGAAGCGGGCATTTCATTGAGGTGCGTGTATACGGTGAGTGAAGACTCGTCCAACACGTATAGATTATGTTGATGACTATAAGTTCTAGGTAACCCATCAAGGTTAGAATGCAAGAGCACTATAGTAAAAATAGAGAGCGAATGAAATCAGCCTACAGACCAAGTACGTGTCTTTGGTCTAGGTTTGGAGCGGGCATTTCATTGACGTACGTGTATACGGTGAGTGAAGAGACTCGTCCAACACGTATAGATTATGTTGATGACTATAAGTTCTAGGTAACCCATCAAGGTTAGAATGCAAGAGCACTATAGTAAAAAATAGAGAGCCAATGAAATCAGCCTACAGACCAAGTACGTGTCTTTGGTCTAGGTTTGGAGCGGGCATTTCATTGAGGTACGTGTATACGGTGAGTGAAGAGACTCGTCCAACACGTATAGATTATGACTATAAGTTCTATGAGCATAATGCATGACAGTGGCTTTGAACACCGTATTAGCCAATCAGTGGCCTAGAATGGAGCCAAAGGTAACCCATCCATGTCCAGAAAAACATTACCCGGGTGTACAAGAACCCAGATGTAGGCGCGGACGTCAGCGAAAGCACACCGTGAATACCCCAATTCGATTGGCTGATTGTTCGATCGCTGATTGGTTCTTTTTCTCGACCGCTGATTGGCTCTTTTTCTCGACCGCTGATTGGTCCAAATGGAACTGCCCATCTTTCCCAGGTTCATCTAGAATCCCCCTTTTTTTTGTGCTCAAGCTCTCACTATAGCGATGCCGCAACATTGTCTCATTGGACATTGGACCGTCTGACCTGGAGGTGACGCTTTGACCTTTTGACCCGCGTCCGCGCGCGCGCGCACTGCCGGGGATGACGCGAGATGACGCGCGCGCGCGCGCTGCGGGGCGCTTGGGCGGGGCGGGAAAACACCCCGGCGGTTGAACATTGGAACTCTTGTGGGTTTGGAGGATGAACATACGGACGTCTAAGGGAAAAAATTGGAACTCTTCTATGTTTGGAGGTAGTGTTTAGTGAAAACCCGGAAGTGACGTCACAACCCACGTGACCTGCGTATATACTCCTGTAAAAATAGAGCCGATTTTATTTCTTTGGAAGGGGCAAGGTCAATAGGACTTGCGCTTTTTATACTACTAAACTGTGAAGTAGATTACATCTTACATAGGCCTTAAGGCCGTGATATGCATATGAAGTATTCTGGGGCATGGTCAGTACTTTCCAATTTTCCCTTCGTCTACTACTCGCCGATTTTTTTGATTTTTTTTATTATTATTTATTTATTTATTTATTTCCTCGAGAGCTTTAAAATAAGACCTCACTCTACCCCATCGGGCCACTAGTGCTCCACCTAGACTCCAACATGTCCACCCCGTATGGATTTATACATACTAATATCCCAGTATATGAGTGTATATGGGTCTATATGGATCTATATACAAGCCTACGCGGTACTTTCATAGTTTTTTTCCATCGTATTCTACATGATCAACCTCATAGCTCATAGTAAAAGCCATAAAAAAAACCCGACCACCCCTATACCCATACAGGCCAAATATAGCGGACATGATCTTCGCCTGGGAATTGGTCTAGTCCGAGTTGTCTCCCTTGCACCAAAGCGTATAGATGGGACTGTGGTTTGGCTGGCGCGATTATCCGGGCAAATTGACCTTGAGCAGCCATTTTGTTAGCGTTTTGTTAGCGTCCTGCATACGGAGGACGATTTCACTGATCATTGTGTTGTTTTCTGAGCTGGGGAACATTCTCTGTCGCAGTTTATAACGGAACTTTCTTCCTTTCGGTGTCCGCTGAGATGAATAATGTGACGAAACTCTGCACGATTCATCGCCTGCATGTATGCCCGTCACACGTAGACTGTAATCGAGGGAGTGTGCTGTGTTGTGTTCGAGCGGACGCATAAATTTGTGTGATATCAGACAGGAAACGTGAAAATTGATATTCTTTCACAGATTTCGAAGTGTATACAGTTCTGGTGAGCTGAACGCAGCCTTTATGAGCAGCGATTGAACGATGAATGTAGGCCACCGAACAGGTTTTGTGGAATCAACATTCTGTAACACGCTATTTGTTGCATACATTCGCTTATCGTGGCAGTCCGTATAATTTGTCAATTTTTGTGTTTGGTTTCGTGAGAGAGGACGACATTCGTTTTCATCAGTGCAAAACTCCCGCTCCCCGACCCGCACCACAACAGTGAAAGCTGGTGTATGAAATTCTACTCCACGGGAACGGTAACGAATGAATGGAATATCTCACCAAACTCTCAGGTAGGATGTGGGTTTCAGGAGTTCACCGGGTGTGACAATTTCTTCATAATGATTTGTGATAAAAGCGGGTAAAACCTAATGTCAAAATCTCGTTGAAGGTCACGGAGATGTCGATTTATTGCTGATCAGCTGATTTCCAGATGATGAAATATCTGAAATATCTGTTGTTTGGCGTGTGCTTTGTTGTGCCATTTCTCCATCGGCTTTTTCTTTAACTGGTGGTGTCAACATATTTTGTAACATAGAGTCTATATCGTCAAAACATTGTTCAACATTCGGTGTGGGTGCTAGGGCAAAGAAGTTACCCAGCGGCGCTGTGTCCGGCGGATCTTCACAATGGACTGTACTTGGTAGCTTCCCGGGTTCAGATGAGAATAAATCTTTGATTATCGCTTCCAACCAGGGTTGATCATGTTCCAAATTAATGACGTCGCCGAGCAGTGGTAGATCATCATTTGGGATGAAGTCTGATTTATCCATGATTTCAACAAATTTGCCTGCATCACTCAGCACTGAGGCTAATTGTGAATGCCTGAAAAAAAACTGCAGGCTATTTATAATGTAAAAAGCGCGGACGGCAGCGACAACACTGTGTCGTTTGCTACCACGGACGCTGCGAAAATCTGTGTGTGTTTTTTTCATTTATAAACGGCTGTATTTTGACAATAAAATATCACTGCCGTATATATATATTTTATTTCTAATTAAACTTAGACAAGTGAGGATATAGTATGTAAAATTTTAGCTGCCTACCGTTCGACTCTATTGTTATTGGTATGATTTTTAGTGAATTGTACTCGCCTAATGCGAAAGTCCGATAGTAGGAAAACTCCGCTACACTGCAAATAAATTGATTTTCCTGACTAAAAAAACATCCAGACTAGAGCTGACAATCTTATAATATTACTGTGAAAATTCCAACGAATTTATCGAACTAAAAGTTTGAAAAAAAATAAAACTTTGAAAAAAATAAAACACAACATTTTTTTAGCAAATCCCATAATCTTGCACTCACTCACACCCACAGGCCGATTCACAGCCGCCATCTTAACCTTTTCTACAATCCGCCATCTTAACCCAGCACCCACCACCCACACACGCCGCCATCTTAACCCAGCACCCACCACCCACACACGCCGCCATCTTAACCCAGCACCCACCACCCACACCCGCCATTTTGTCCCACCACCCACAGGCCGTGTAGACTATAAATAACGTGTGGTCTGTTGTCATTTATTCACAAAATACGATTATAACGACTTCGGCTGCAGAAACTCCACCACAACGATGCCAACACGAAGCCGAGGTATCCCGCCTCAACGAACAGATTAACGGTATGAGACATGGATGAAATGAAGGCGGAGATTTCCAGACAGAACAAACAACGCCATAAAGAAGAAAAAAAATCAAGATGCAGCGTGTGTACAGATAAAGAGAGCCAGTACGCAGTATATTGAAAAAAATGGGCGAGGGAGGGGAGGGGGAGGGGGGGAGGGAAATGGAATAGCCAAAAAAAATTTTTTTATAATTGAATACAAAAGAAAAACAAGATTCATGGAGCCAAAAAAAATCTTTTTCATTTTCTATGTTTTTTTAACAATTAAAAATTGAAATTAGTGAAAAAAAGGGTTGAAAAGGGGAAAGCAAGGGGGAAAGCAAGGTTGATGGAATAGCCCCAATTTTTTCTTTAAAAATGGACCCATCGGGTCGAGTGAGGTATCAAATTGAAGGTGAGGTGAAGGGGCATGTAATGGGCTGGGTGTAGGATTGAACTATCGGCCTTCTGCGCATGCGCGGTGGCCGAAGGGTGTGAAAATAACCTTTTTGGAGCTAGGGGATAGCCAAAAATTATTTTTTTTTAAAATGGACCAATGGGGTCGAGTGAGGTATCAAATTGAAGGTGAGGTGAAGGAGCATCTAATGGGCTGGGTGTGGGGTTGAACTATCGGCCTTCTGCGCATGCGCGGCGGCCGAAGGGTGTGAAAATAGCCTTTTTGGAGCTAGGAGAGGCCCTAATGGTCCAATGGGGTCGAGTAAGGTATCAAATTGAAGGTGAGGTGAAGGGGCATCTAATGGGCTGGGTGTGGGTTGAATTAGGGTGATTCTGCGCATGCGCGGCGGCCAAAAGGGTATGAAAATAGCCTTTTTGGAGCTAGGAGAGCCCCTAGTGGCCCGATGGGGTCGAGTGAGGTATCAAATTGAAGGTGAGGTGAAGGGGCGTCTAATGGGCTGGGTGTGGGTTGAATTAGGGTGATTCTGCGCATGCGCGGCGGCCGAAGGGTATGAAAATAGCCTTTTTGGAGCTAGGGGAGCCCCTAGTGGACCGATGGGGTCGAGTGAGGTATCAAAGTGAAGCTTATGTGAACGGGCATCTAATGGGCTGGGTGTGGGGTTGACATATCGATAAAAAATGGATATGACCTTGAACTGATCACGTGACCTCCCCGTGATGACAAATACCCAGAACCAAGTGAGTACATGCATCCCATAGTCCCAGGTCACGCGCCCGATTCACGCAGACCGGAAGTGACGTCATACACCTGCGCACAACCGTGATGGAAAAACCCCAGAACCAAGTCAGTACATGCATTCCATACAGGCAGACGAGGTCAAAATACTCGCTTCTGATTGGCTGGTCAGGTCAGGTAAGTCACAGTGCTCCGCAAAAGTAGTGCAATGAATACACCCCTACCCTAAAAATCGACTCCTTTTATACGTTTTTCTATAATCCGCCATCTTAACCCAGCACCCATGCCATCTTAACCCAGCACCCACCACCCACACACGCCGCCATCTTGTCCCAGCACCCACCACCCACACACGCCGCCATCTTGTCCCAGCACCCACCACCCACACACGCCGCCATCTTAACCTTTTCTACAATCCGCCATCTTGTCCCAGCACCCACCACCCACACACGCCGCCATCTTGTCCCAGCACCCACCACCCACACACGCCGCCATCTTGTCCCAGCACCCACCACCCACACACGCCGCCATCTTAACCCAGCACCCACCACCCCACACACGCCGCCCAGCATCCACCCACACACGCCGCCATCTTGTCCCAGCACCCACCACCCACACACGCCGCCATCTTGTCCCAGCACCCACCACCCACACACACACGCATGCGCACACGCCCCATTGTGACGTCACACAAGGTTCTGCGCATGCGCAGTGAGGCGCTACCATATCAATTTGCCCTTTGTACACTACTCAGGTTTGAACCACTGTAAGTCTGGTTGTGTTTGTCTGTAGGTCTTGATTATTCTTTATCTTTATCTATTCAAATGGTCAATTTGGTGCTTTTTAGACAAAAATTAGCCCCACCAGCTGTGTGTATCAAAAACGCATTGAGGACGATTCCTTATCTAAAGTGAAGATCATCTTTGTGATCTTGCACTATATATGAATCATAACTTTTGTTGTAAGGTAGCTTACCAAAGATTGAAAAATGTTCAAAAATATTAAAATTCATATTCGTAATAATAATTCATAAAGTGCCATATAGTTATAGAACAACCCCAAGAATATGTGTGTAAAGTTTGTGTATCCTGTAATTTTTGTATGGCTCCGTAAAGGACCATCGCCGATATTGGACAGATCCACATTTGTTTGACACACCGTGTACGTTGCTGTCCTCTCACCGTGACGGGACAACCACAGTTATAATCATCCAGTCTCAGCCAATGTTCACTAAATTTGCATTTTTCCGGCATCGGCAAAATTAGCCCAAAGCTAAATTCCAGTTCAAATGGCGACTGTTCTGATACGTAAATTAGTACAGATGTCAAGAGCGTGAGCCAATCAGCTGTCGACATTATGACCTCGACCAATACACGTCACAGAATATGAATATTAATTCAGCGGGAAACAGTCACGAGTTTAGTTCAACCAATGGACTACACAAAATATGTAAATGAGCTGTCTGACCTCGTTCCAATCTGGCGAAGGGTCACCAGCAAACACGTTTCACGCCTGTTTGGATTTTTATTCCGCAATAAATTTCGCTGAACTTCAGAGAATAACTTAGCTTTTTCCACTCATTTCCCCGGACTCTGTACATATATTTCCTCTGACTTTCCATGTCCTTTCAACGAAATTCCATTACTCTTAGCGCCTGGAATTGCATGGCTTGTGCGAGGCCTGTTGTGAATGCTGTAAGGGGCATCAAATGAGAACAGTCTCCGGGCAGGAGATCAAAACTACACATGTGCAGAAGAAAAAATAAAAACTGAAAAGTGATACTAATGTAGGGTTTACCCTTGGTAAACCCGACAAAAATCGTTGAATCGATCGCCTGTGAGATCAGGGAAGGATAACGAATACATCTCATTTTCAAAGACGGAGGTCAAGTATTTTGACATAGCTGTCTACTAGTGCAATTTTAGGTAGGTGGATTTGGGGGCAAAACTTCGCAGTGGTGCGGACCACGGGGGATTGCCCCTTAACCCAGATGAAGAGTTAGTGTAGTCTAGGATATACGGAAGGGGAAACAACTGCATCGATGACCTCGCTTGACCCTTGCCGATCTGCTGGTCTTCAACTGACTGAACTACGCCTTTCTTGAATCATCCAACCCTCAACTGTGCACATTCGAACAGCCTATACCATAATAAAGCACTGTATCACATAAAGCATACCTGTGTTTGTTCAGAACGGCTGAAATTAGGCGACTTCCTGTATTCCACACGCGAGCATACGGCTCTCAAGCCCGGCGCACACGGGAGATATCAGCTGAGCTAACGGCCTGTTGGACTGGATGAGTCTCTATTTCATATGTACTATTTAATAATAATAAAATGATCTTTAATAAATATATACGTTTGATAAATAATTAAATAGAATGAAAACAAAAATGAAAAAAAAAATGAAAAAATATATATTTCTTACCCCTTGAACTAGGAAGCTGAAACTTACCACGCTATACCCTTGGGTCACGCTCTACCAGAAAATGTAAAAAAAATCCAACATGGCCGCTTTGATGACGTCACGGTGGCGTCATTTTCAAAAAGCATTTCTTAATAGGCAGAGTTACTTCCTCTTGTTTCTCGTTTAAAATACATTATGAAACTGGGGCTGGATCCAGTCTAACGCCCTGTCATCTCAGGGGCTAGCTCTCGTGTCGTTTCAGCGCACACGGCGAGGAAAAGTTTCACGAAATTGATTTCAGCTCCCGCATAACGTCTTCTTCAAGACCATTTTGAAGAGTCATGCGTATGAATCGCGTGAAAATAATATGTGATTCATTCACCGGTCCAACAAACTGCTGAGCTGTTGGCTTGCGTTCGCCGCACACGCTGAGGATTTGGCCTCGCGAGGCGAAATTATCAAACAAGTTTGATATTTTTCTCCCGGTCTCGCGAGGTCAAAAACTCACCAAAAACTGCCCGCACACGAGAGCTAGCCCCTGAGCTGACAGGCAATTGAGGCCGTCAGCTCAGCTGATAGCTCTCGTGTGCGCCGGCCTTTACCGGCGTGGATCGGACCATACGCAAAGCTCTCCGGAAATCAAACAACGTGATAACCTTTGACATCGTCTGTCCTCATATCTGAGAGTTTCACATTCAGGCCAGACAAAAATGCGTTAGTGTTCATGTATATGAACATGACGTACATGCTCAAATCTAACCAGGTCAGGGGAAAGGACTAAAATATATCCCAAATTGGATAAAATATCCCACTTTGGATATTTTTTTTATACTTCCATATTTTCAAAGCTGGCCTATTGTCCTAGTTATTCTGCTTGCTTAAAAACATACAACAGTGGTGAATGATGGGAGGTACACTGCAGCAACACAAATAATGCACGTATTTTCAATATCAGAGAGAATAACTTCGGCGAGAAAAAAGTCAGCAAAATTATATAGTCGCATTGGCAGTTTTGTGAAGTAAATTAGTAGTAATATAAACGCATTAAACCTCACATTGACCTTTGATGTCTGAGTGCAACATCCGGGTCCTCTGTGATGTCATTTCCGGAAGCGATGTTTGACCCCTACGCATGCGCACAATACCGGTTATTAATAATGGTGCGCAGGGGTCAAAGATCGCTTCCGGTCACGTGACCGGAACCGGAAGTGACGTCAGAGAGGACCCGAATGAAAATCGGTCAAAATATCCCAATTAGGATATATTTCAGTATCCAAACTTGGATTTAATATCCTAAATGGGATATATATCCCAGTTAGTCCTTTGTTCTGACCTGTCTAAACAGCAAGAATCTGTGCGAATATGTCGGTGGTCATAACCTTTTGTTGATCGGACAAGCTGGAAAGGGCAAGACATATGTCTTGAAATCAATATCGGTACGACTGAAAGCCGTTGGTCAACGTGTAGCAGTCACCTGTCCGATTTTAAAATTGTTACATGCGCAAATTTGAAATGCTTGCGCGATTTCAAAATATTTGCTTGAAATACTTGAAATGCTTGAAATACTTAAAATTCAAAAAACGCGCAGCACAATTTAAAAATCGCGCAGATTTTGAAAACATGCGTCCCCCCACTCAATTCCTCTCACTTGGTCCTCCTGCTGCCGGATGGAAACGCACATGTACTCTGGTAGTCCTAATACCCCCTACTCGTAACCTTATGCTTATAAGTTGAGCTGTATGTCTGATGAGAAATATCACCACATTCAGTACAAACTTCACTATCCTCCATATGTGTTGTCTATATCTACATGAGCATTTATTTGACACGAACAAGAGAAACTGCAATTATATTATTTGAAATGAAGCTGATTGTGAAAATTCAATCTAGGCCTAATTTTGTTACAAGAAGTGCAGGCTACTTTCTGATTTGAAAGTTATTTTCTCACTTGTATTAATAACAAAAGGTCATGACCACCGACACATATTCGCACAGCTTCTGGCTGTTTGGCATTGAGCATGTACGTTATGTTCATAAACATAACGTACAGAGGGCAGTGAAGGAAGGTATTTGGGGTAGAGAGGGACCATCTTTGGTACGAATGTGTCTAGGGAAGTGTCATGTTGTAGCTCTCGGGGTGTACATCCCTATTTGAGGGATATCCGCGTCACCTGTGACGTCATCGGTGACGTCATCAGTAGGAGTAGTAGCGAAAGTGGACAATTTGGGGCAGTGAAGGAAGGTATTTGGGGTAGAGAGGGACCATCCTTGGTCCGATTGTGTCGTGGGAGGTGTCATGTTGTAGCTCTCGGGTTATAGATCCCGATTTGAGGGATGTTCGCGTCATCTGTGACGTCATCGGTGACGTCATCAGCACGAGTAGTAGCGAAAGTGGACATTTTGGGGCAGTGAAGGAAGGTATTTGGGGTAGAGAGGGACCATCCTTGGTTCGAATGCGTCGTGGGAGGTGCCATGTTGTAGCTCTCGGGGTGTACATCCCGATTTGAGGGATGTTCACGTCATCTGTGACGTCATCAGTAGGAGTAGTAACCAAAGCGGGCGTTTTGGGGCAGTGAAGGAAGGATTAGTAGTCTAAAAGCCCATTTCGAGCCCTATTGACCTTGCGGCGCTATGCGCAATGAGTGTATGCGCGTATGTGTGTGCGTGTGTGTGTGTGTATGTGTGTGTGCGTGTGCGTGTGTATGCTTGCGTGTGTGTGTACGCGTGTGTGTGTGTTTATGCGTGTGTGTATACGTCTGTGTGTATGTGTGCTTGGGTGTACGTGTGTGTGTGTGTCTGTATGCAGGCGCACGCTCCTGTGATGCACCCTGTACCCTATAGCCCGTAGGGCGTAGGGTATGCCACCAAGAACAGAATACATGTACTCTGCGCTTGTCCATGTATTCTGCGCATATTCATGCACATGTACTATGTGCCTGTACATGTAGTCTGTTCATGTACATATACTCTCAATATACATGTTCCTTGTCCTTCTTCATGTACTCTGTGCATGTCATTCTACATGTACTCTGTTCACAACCGGTGACAGAACAACAACAACAAGGATGACAGGTCAATCATTTTATTTTCCCCTCCAGTACATTATACCCAAGCTGGGGGAGTCGCGTTGGGTATGTTTACAATACAAGTAGCCTCTTGTCCAATCAGAGGCTGCCATTTGCCTCTGTCATATTCGTTCCTGTTCGTTAGATGTATTATCGGCTGTTCTTGTCCAATCAGAAGTCGCCATTTCAGAAAGTTTCATCTTCGGCCATGTTCGCTCTGAACCGTTTGTTCTAATCGTCGTCAGGCAGGCCAGGATACCGTTGAGGCGTATTCTGAGTATTTATCACTGCATGGGTGAATACATTCACCCGTTGGGAAGATTCCGTAATTTGGTCACAAAGAACGTATCATTGGTCACCCTCTCTACGACCCACTGCAACTTGGGTCGCTGTTCATAGGCCCATCCCAAGACATCCAATTGTTCCACTTGGTCCAGCATCATCTCTAGCGACGCCCGGTTAATGATGGTAAACGGTTGGTCAAATACCCGGATGTTACCATGTCTTTTATTGTATGAGTTTACCACTGGTGTTTTATAGTTTTTATCGTTCTACGGAACTTCATTTTTTCTGTTTTATCTCTATTTGGTTTCTACTGATCCGGTCGTTCAACTGCAGATACAATTTACATGATTTTTAGAGGGAACTGGACTTATTGATTATCACCATATAGGTGAACTCTAACTGAACGCGACGTTAACTTTCCCTCTCCCTCTCTATATCTCTTTCACTATACACATGATATAGACTCTCCGGTTATGAGGCCGGTACATCGTTTTTCGGGATTCCATTATTTACTGTAGTTTTTCTAATCCCCACCTTTCAATACCTCCTGATGAAGTCTATTATAGATGAAAGCGCTTGAGGATTTATTTTTTACGAATACAAATGGGACTTAGTACTCGTTTGTTTTCCTCGCTTTATATTGTACATATCTGCACGTTGTGTACATACACGGTGATGGGTTCATGTTTACTTGTCAGTATGACTACCTCGGATGTTGAAGCACAATAGATCTTTCAACTTCCTTCTTGCCGACCTGTTTTTATATGTCTCTTAGATGCTGTATCAGCAGGTCCTTTGGCTTTAACTGCACTTGATTTCTGCTGCTAAATTTGAGATTTTACCACGAACGTCATCCAACATGAAGATTACTCTAATTCCCAATGAACAAACGGCCTTTGGGTCTGATTTACGAATTTTTCGAGAAAATCTGGATGATAGAGTACCATTTGTGGCGGATGCCAACATTATCAACTCTTGTGTCAAATTGGTGAGGCTTATACATCACAACAGTTTCTTTTCTCCGGATAAAGCACCCCAATGGTTGTCTAATAAAATTGGTCGAGTTCGTACATCAATTCACCCGATTTTACCTAACGACCAGATTGCTAACAAACTGAACGCTTTGTCAGAACAGTGGCTAATCTCCACCTCTAATGCTATCCATGAGCATTATAATCAAGAGATTACAAATCTCTTAAATAATCTTAGTCGTCAATTACCAGAAGGCCCTTCGATGGAATTGACCAATGCCACCAAACGGATGCTTCGTAGAAGCAATAAAAAGATTAGTCTGGAATTAATAGATAAAGTCTTTCAAATGCTTGAGAGCCTACAACAACAGAAAAACAGAACTGTAGATAGTTTGCAAAACAAATCGGATGCGAGTTCCCCACTTTCGCCTATGTCCGAATTAATTAATAGAGTTTGCAATGATCAGCTTGGAGGCTGGCCTTCACAGTCACCATCTTCAGATATTACTGTTAACCTAGATAATGATATAGATTACTTGGGGGAGTGGCCATCTCGCTCTTCAACCTCTGAAGTTGCCCATATTTCTACATCTTCTCCGAATCGAAACACTCCCAGGAATTCGCTAAGTGAACTGGCAGTGAATCCAATCTCTCTACGAAATTCGTTTTCTTCACTAGAGAGAGAAGATTGCCCGGATTCTGCGGATGATTGTCCGGATCACACATCACTGACAGACTTCCCTGAAATGCCTCCTGCATCACATACATCCCCCACTTTCCCAACCTCAAACAAAAACGAGGCCGACCGACAGAGATGATTTCTCTGGACTCTAACAAGCGCGCTAAGGCCGCTCATTTCTTCACATCGGGGGCCCATACCTCGCCAAACACTCCGGAGCAGGTTTGTAAGTCTGTTGAAATACAGCCACGTAGAGGTGTCGGCCTTTCTCGTTTTGCAAGGTTACGAAGTCAACTTCGAGCCATAAATTCACCCAAATTGGTTCTGGGGGATTCCAATCCAAACAGTTGGTACTGAATATAGGGGTAAACGATCGTGGCAATTCATCTAGGAATATCAAGGCTCTTTTCTCCTCACTAAAAGTAGCTATTAGCAGCAGCTTCCCTCGTGCCAAAGTTATATTTAATCCCATCACCCTGTCGAAGGGATCATCAGAGGAACTGTGTCTCATTGACCAGCTCAATCAACTGTTCTTTGGGGACAGCATTTTTCATTATTTTGACTCTGATATAAACATCGAGCATCAAGCCGATGGTGTTCATTGGTTACCAGAGACAGCTAATAAGCTTTTTAAATCCTGGGTTATTTATACCAA
>JAVTVY010049507.1:0-22774 GCA_036873755.1 Hanleya hanleyi
AGGAGACTTAAAGAGATAGAGAGCGAGGCTCAGTCATGTGTACACAGCCAAACTTTCACCAGCCATTTCCAGCTGGTTACCTTCACCAGCCAGTATCTTGCAGTCCACAACTGAACAGAACTGGCAGGATAGGTCCCCTTACATTACTGTGCATTCAAAAATGAATCAGTAACTGGCTGCTTACTGGCAGGTACTGTTAAGTTACCAGACGGTACTGCACGGTTACCGTGTGATTACTGACAGTTTATTCACCTGTTGGTTACCTGACAGTTACTGACCAGTTACCATACAGAAACTATCTGGTAACCATCCAGTAGCCAAGTGAATGGTACTGTCCAGTCGCCCACCGGATGGTAACCAGCTGATGCTAACTGTGCAGTTACTGCACAGCAAACCTGCTGGTGACAGGACCTTTCCTGCCAGTACCGTTCAGTTGTGAACCGCATAGTACTGGTTGGTGAATATTTTGCTGTGAAGCAGCAGGATGTAAACTCTATGAATATATGAGGGCAGAGGTGGAGAGGCTTACTTGGGAGATGGGGTCCAGTAACTTTGGTGTGGAGATATTCTCCTCAGGAGGAGTGAACATGGTGAATGGGTTCAACAAGTTTAGCAGCATGGTGTAAGCTCCAGGAATATATGAGGGTAGAAGTGGGGTGGCTGTTTTTATGACATGGAGGGTGGGGTTCAGGGCCCCGGGGGTCGAGATATTCTCCCCTCAGTCCCCTGGGATATATGATAGTAGAGGTGGAGAGGCTTAGTTTAGGAGATAGAAGGGATATGCTCCAGAAAATTTCCAGAAACACTTCTGGAAAAGGACAATGGACAGGGACACATACAGATATCATTCAGATTCCTATATTCTTAAACAAATATTGTTCAAGCACTCTATCAAAATATTGATAGTTTCTAAACATAAAAAATCATGTTGTTAGTGAAGAGTTTTCCCACTTGTGGAATAATGAGACAACTTACCTATATCTGAGGTTTTCTTGGAGATTGCGATGATTGAAGATCTCCACAGAGTTATCCACCACTCGGACACAAGTTTTAATTTCGGGATTCAGCGAGGGTCTCACTCGAATCACTACCTTGATTCTTGTCTGTTTTTTATCCATTATGTCACAGGACTGTGTTCTTACACAGAGATAGTCACAGGATGAAGTTGATCTGAATGTGTCTCACACCAATAATTTAACCTGGAAATATAAGTGAACAGTGTGACTGGGTTATATCTGATAGACATTCAACAGCTGGCACAAATAACACTATATAGGGTACCTTTAGTGTCTTTTATGGATGATAACTTCTTTGATCTGTTATGGAGCCACATTCTGTATGCAACATTTTTCTACATCACTCTATAGCAGATAAAGATTAGTTACTATGACATTAACAGGAAATTAACCAGGATGTTTATAAATGCAGGTTTCATCCAATGTTGGTTCGGCCCTCACACAAGAGGAAACTGCTTCCACAAAAATCTGCTATCAAAATTGTCCACATTTAAGACCAGGTTAAAAATTGCTGAGGTTACTTGTTCTTACCTCAGCATTGCCACACAGTTGTAATGACATTCTCTTAGATACAACATATGTGAGATAGCATCTGAACAAAGGATCTGCTGTTCTGTTAACTGAGGGATATTTAACACAAGATTTTATAGTGTTTAGTGGAGCAGTCCAAATATCTTAGATAAAATTCTAAAACTTGGGCAGTTCAAAGATAGTACTACATCTACTCAAATTAAGTGATTAATCGGAGAGAATGATGTCATGTATGTAGGGATACATGTAGATACAAACAAACTAAATGAAATTCCTGTAATTTGTATGAAAATTAGTTTGGAACATTAAGGATGTCCGTCATGTCCGTTGGTGGTAAATCAAAGTAATTAACTTTTGAATATATATATATATATATATGAAACTTTATTTATCGAGGGTAACTCTGTCAGTTACAAGAACTGTTCTTCCCAGAGGCCCTCCAGAGATACATGTAATAATGAACAAATCACATGAAATATATAATATAAAATATATAACAGAATAGAATATATACAGGTGTATGAATAGATTTAACAATGAGTAAATGATATGGCGGGACATTGCAGTAATCACACTAAACATCTGTATTTTGGCTCCTGATTGTGTTCATAAGTCTTGACTTGAAAGCATTGAGGGATGGGGCATTCTTGAGATGTTTGTCAAGAGAATTCCACAACTTGGCTCCTGAATAACTTAATCTCTGTTTTAGATAATTTGTTCTTGGTCGAGGAAGGTACAGTTTGTTGTTTTCGGCTGATCTGAGGTTTTGGTTTGTTACATCATTTACATATTGAAAAAGACAGTTGAGATATAGATTATGAATGATCTTGAACATAATGACAGCCTTTTGATAAGTTAGTCTCTCATGCACACTGGTCCAGTTGAGTTCTTGAAATAGTGTCTTGGTTGGAGTGAGATACTAGTGAGCATTCAATATCATTCTTGCTGCTCTTTTCTGCAATTTATAAACCCGGTCCATTTGAGAAGCAGTTGCATCTCCCCAAATTGTAAGACAGTAATCCATGTGCGGAGAACATATGCATTGTAGAATAACAGCTTTGCTTCTTTCCTAAGGAGGTTCCTATATCTGTATAGGATGCTAAGTTTGGAAGAAATTTTATGACAAACAGAATCAATATGGTCATGCCAGCTAAGATTTTGATCAACAACAAGGCCTAAAATTTTGTCTGTCTTGACATTCTGGAGTTCATTTTGGTCAATTATTACATGAAGGTTTAAATCAGTCTTTTGCGACTTTCGTTTTGTTGTCATAACCATTATTGAAGATTTGGACGTATTTATGTACATTTTGTTTTCACGACACCATCCCTCAATAACTTTCACATCATGATCTAAGAGTATTTCAAGCTCCTTGGTATTGGCAGCATGGTTGTAAATAGTTGTATCATCTGCATAGAGCTCAATCGTACTTGACAGATCACATAGTAGCATGTCATTAACATAGATAATAAACAATAGAGGTCCAAGGATGGACCCCTGGGGAACACCAGCTTGAATGGAAAAAGGATAAGACATGTGACTCTCTATATTCACAAATTGTTGTCTTTTGTATAGATAGGACTGTATCCAGTTCATAGTTTTTGCAGAAAGTTGATATATTTTGAGTTTTTCTATAATAATATCATGGTAATGTGTGTTCTTGCATTCATAATTGTGTAATAAGGATAAACAAAGAAAAAGTTATAGGTTTGCATTTTTTAGCTGTATACACTGTTATTAAATGGAGTGATTTGAGGCCATTTGATTACCCAGAAAACAAAGGGAATAGCCCTGGTTTTCACGCATATTCATGAAAAAATCATATATTTGGAATATGGATTTTTCTTATATTCTAACTCTTTAAAGATAACCACAATGTCTATCAAAGTTTATCAAATTGGAGTCAGGTTGCTACGCAAAATTCGTGGCCAGAAGACTTTTGAAGGAAATCCCCATCTCTTAACCTAGGAAAGGGAGAAAACCTAATGGGAAAAACCGGCAAAAACATGGAAAATGACCGCCAAAGCCCCAAAACCACCAGAGGACTACCTTAAGTCTTCAATGGTTGATCACATTGATCCTATAGGTTATCCTTTAGATATCAGAATCAACTGCTTTGTTTTATTATTCAGGGTTTCACAAGACACGGTGGTATTTTGGAAGAGAACCACATAACAAACTTGTTACAGTCAAACTGGACACGAAACCGGAGGCTTGACCTATCCCAGGAACATTATTCCCATGAATACTCTGACATTAAGAACCACGGGAATCCAGTCTTAAAAGATTTCATTCAGCATGTTCAGTTTTAATAAACTAGGAAAAGTTGATTATCATGGATTCAATGAGGATGAAATGACAAGAATCTGTCTGTCTGGTCTGTATGTGTAGTGTGTCTGTGGGGGGGAGGTGGGAGTGCCCGGAATAATCTCAGTGGTTTGTGAAAACCTTGAGATCTACATTATAGGACTACTATGTACCTGGACAATATTACTTGGAGTGACTGTGTAATATGATTTGACATCGCTTTCCACAATATTTCACTCATATCACAACATTCACACTTGTAGGTCAACAGGGGTTTGTATCTTGACAAGACCCCAGGGGGTTGTAAATCAGGCTGGCTAAACCAACAAAAAAAGCCATGCAATTAATCAAAAGGAGCCAGTAAACAAGCCTGGAATAAACACAGGAAAGCCCTGTTGTGGCTAACACTTAATACGCTTACAGAAAAAGTGGAGAACAACAGTCACAAAAGTCATGCCAGCCTAAATCAACATGGCACAGTCAGATATTGCCATTGATTGATCTATTCTCCTATTGTAGACAAAGTTTCATTAACAGACAAAGAAGCCGTCTAACCTCTACCACCCCTACCCTACCGCAATGCATCACGACAAAGACCCATGCCATCCACCATGTCAGTTTAGACATAGCTTTAATTCTGACAGACAAGATCTCTCGTAAGAAGAACTTTCATCACCAAATTAGAAATGCTAGAGTATTGATACAGGTATGTTGAACATGTTGAAGTGTTAAGTGGCAAAATCCTTTAATTCTACTCCCAGAAGATTCTAGGCAAGCCACTGGTCGACAGCGGTCACATGCTGCGCAGACTGACCTAGCTGACTGTAGTCTGCAATGTAAACAAACATGGCTGCTGCGGTGTTCTATCAATGACAGAACTGGAAATAAAGAATATGCCGGATATCAACTTCGTAAATGTGACCGACAATATGCCCAACTGTTCCAGGAAGATCTGGAAAAGGTAGTGTACTGTGACCTGGTGACTGTGAGTAGAGACTGATGAATTTGAAGAGTTCATGAAAGCTGCCTGACGCTTGACTCCGCTTAGACAATCATGCCTCGGTACAAATGCAGTGTGGATAATGTGGGATTTTACCCCTAATATTTGCGTTTAGGCCTATTCTTATTTGATGTGTACAATTCTAGGTTACATGAATCAAAATACTGTTAGCAGATAGTAAACACTCTTAAAATACGTTAATTCACGATTGACCATTTCCAGACGTTTTCTGTTCGAAAACTGTGCAGTCTTTTTCACCGCCTCCGCCGATCAGCCGAAGAGTCGGCGATCAAACTCTAGCATTGTACAGTCTTTTGACTTATCATTTCGAGCAAACGTCAAGATTTTACCCAACCTATGAATTTTGCTGATTCCGCAATATTTCAAAATATTGACACGTCTTAAGCCGTCTTCATAGTCACTTTTCTTGAATATTGGTTAGCTAGCTTTTGACCTACATGTACATTACCTCGCCTCTTTCCAGAGTTTAAAAAGCTGCTCGTAGAAACAAATTTGTTATCATCCCTGCTCGTTTGATACTTAATTTTATTATATTTCTTGGCGAACGCCACACGACCACAAAGGAGATGTCCTGGGTGGCAATCCCCAGTGATGGCAAATGTAAGATTTTGAACACTGTTAAAAAAATAGCGCTGTGACGCAATAGAAAATGAATGTACCTTCGGACGAATTGTCTCAACCTTTGGATGAATCATCGCAACCTTTGAGCAAAAAGTCTTTGGGCGACTTGATTATTGGACGATTTGATCTGTAGATCTATTAGCAGGTCATGGATGATATCCCAAATGGGATATATATCTCAAATGGGATATAATATCCCAATTGAGATATTCCTCCATATCCCAAATGGTATATCTGATGAAAGTATTGTCCACAATTGGCAAACCCAGACATCCTCGGACAGGGTTTGGAAATGGACATGTTCATCATGAAATAAACTAAGCAACATGCCTCGTGCCTCATGTTTTGTACCCAAAACCTCACTCAATTTTGTTGACATGCAATTTTATCTTCTTGACAAAATTATCAGAAAAAGTACTTTTATCAAGGTATCCAGTAGTGATTGTTAATATATATTGATTATGATTTAGAATGAATCAATTCATAGCCACCTTTCTCTAAAAACATCATAATGGCCAACACAACAACAACACCGCATACTATAACCTGGACATAAGATGAAAGTGCTCAGAAGACAAATATTCTGGGACTACTCATGATGACGTCAGTCCCCCCCTCTGAAAAGTCTACAATTAACATTGAAGTTAATGAGATTTATCATAAAAAAGTACAACTCAATTACGATTCTAACATATATGTTGGCGAGCTAAGATATCTTCTGCGTCTGAAAGTTTGGTAATTTTCTCATACTCAGTTCTATATTTCAAAGCAAAAATTGTGTCCCGTCCTATCCGCCTCCATGTTATGCAGGAATCAAGTGAAACCCCCACCCCCCCAACCTCGGGGTTTAGTGGGGACTTAGCAAACGAGAGTTGTTAAAATGCTTCAATGCCCTACCCCCTGGGGCAAAACATTGAAGTGAATCCCCACCTAAACCTCAACCAAATACAATTTATGTCCCATCCCTAGGTAGAAGAAGTCTTAACTGAATCCCAAGATAAACAGGACTGAAAATGTGTGAAAACCCCACTCCCTGGGGCGTAAACATGTTGTGAATCCCCAGGTAATCCACCACTAAACCGGACCCTTACCCGAGGTTGGGGGTGTGGGGATTTCGTTTGACTCCAGCATTATCTGACCCACAGTTGAATTTCCGCTGAAGGCTAACGGATCAGCCAAATCTTTTGTTCTCTGTGAGACCCGTGTTCCTCTATGGGACAATTGTAGAGTTTGTGATTTGGATCTTTTAGAAGCTCATTTCACTTTGTGTAAATTAATGCATATACTACTTGGTGTTCATACTCCATGTGCCTGGTAAATGCAGATACATTTATTGTCATATATCCCATATGGGATATCAAAAAATATCCCATTTGGGATATCGTATCCCTTTTGAGATATATATCCCTTTTTTGGGGGGGATATTATCCATGACCTGATTATTAAAAGGAGGAGAGACCGAATCCCAAATCATTTAGGAGGATGAGTTCGACCAGAAAATGTAGCGCCTATCTTTCTCGGCTGACAAATCGGTCAACCAAGTGTCAAAGCTCCTAAACGTTGCGCCTGCATCATTAAATTTTCATATAACAAAAACTCTTAAGTTTTGCAACAACAACAACAATCTACTATCAACCAACCTGAGAACTGTCAACAAAACCTAGGCCATTCAACAGATAGGCACAAGGTAGTATAATTTATCAAAGTAACTGTCGCTGACACTGTTGAATCGCAGCAACTGTAACGACTGCATGTAGTTGCTTATCTTCAACAAAACACGTAAACTAAATTACAGTGTCGTCGTGAAAATTTTTCAAATTGTCCGCCATTTGTAATCAAGTCTCACGTGAAGAAAACAAAATCTCGCGATATTTGCAATCCGGGTTGGAGAACTTTTATTACGAAAATGCCGTCTCTTCGAGGAACATTCATAGGTAAATATCAACAGAATATCGCTCGTACTTAGATTCTGTTACAACCTGCGGTATCACTGAACGTATACTCAACAAAGATATCGCATAAATTATGATAAATAGAGATAAAAATAAAGAAAACGAAAGACATTGAAACAACACCACAGCTGCACTACGGTGCACTACTGACTGAACAAAGGGCAAATAACTCTTTGCCGTCAGGAGCAACTTGGGACTTGGGTCTCTTTTTATGGCAAGAAACTAATAAGGATGTAGTCCAGTAAAATAGGATCGTTCAGGTTGGTGGTGTCTGGAGTCAGAATGTTTTAGGGAAATACCTCTTTGCAGATCACGACTTGATATTTCATTTTCAGTGGGTCAGCACTATTAAAAGTGGCAGCATTAGTAGGTAACTTCAACTTTTGAGTCCGAAAGTTGGTATGTTGAGGTATGATAGCACTCATTTCCAGCGAACAGTCTGCTACTACAGTCTGTCCAGAGCTGTTCCGAACCCACAACCTTCATGACAATAGCCGAACCTCTCTAACCATTCGGCCACTGAGGATCGCTCTACAAGAGACTGTGTTTAAAGTCTATTCGTACTACGCATATGCTTCGGACATGTGCTTGTTTTACCTGGAAGAACTATGACGTCATCTGATTTGTGTTTGATAGTTCCTGCTCTTCTCCCCTGCATACCGCTCTTCAGTGCCAGAGGGAGAATTGCGTATGCAGTAAACCCAGCAACAGCCCTCGCAATTCACTGCGGCAATCGGCACTGCCGCAGAGTTTGCCGCAGTAAAACCGTCCATCCACGGCAAAAAAAATGCCGCAGACGTCTGATTTTCCGATCTGAAAAATTATCGTGGGGCCAATGTTTTTATCAGATGGGTATTGTAATTTGAACAAGTAAACATATTATAAAAAAACAAGATGCAATCGAGCATAGGTGTAAGCCGGTCTCCTGGAGGTTCCCATTCCCATTGTTCACATCACAATGCATTACGTCCTATAGGCGGGGTAGCCAAATGCTGAACACGCTGCAAGCGAGAAATCTGGGTCAGTCTAACCGCGGGAAATCCACGCCTCTGGTGAAAGTGAAAACTTCGACAGTCAGCCAAAACTGAAACTACAGGCAGGGAGGCTGCCGCGATGGTGAAGAAAAAGACCGTAGACGGTTGGGGGCTCAAGAAACCCAGTCGACAACTCGCCAATGGCGACTAAAAAATGACAACTGGCGACGGAATTGTTCAGTTACTCGCCAATGTGTCGATTAAAAAACAGAGTAAATCGCCAAAGTGGCGAGTGAATTTTTGTTACATGAAGTGTTTAGTCGCCAAAGTAATTTTGTGTTTAGTTTATCAGGCAGCGGAATCCGAGCAGGCCGAAAATGTACAGGAAATAATGACAGAGAATAATGTCGACGATATACAGACATGGGGAAATTTTAGTCTATTTACAGACCGCACGTGGTCTGATGTAATATCTGGGATACCTGACCAAATTATGTTTTGACTGGGCACGTGAAATCATGTGCAGGCTGGCATGGACGAGTCTATTTTGCGTGACACAATAAGATCATGTGCTCGCCCCAGAAAAGGTAAATCGCGACCCGCTGACTGCTCTCAGCCAATGAAATCATCGTAGTAAAAAATTAACGTAAACAAACTTCATGAAACAAACTTGGCGGGAATTTGCAAGGTCAAGAGTTGAAATGGCCTGTCCCATAATTTCCAGTGCAAAGAGGTGATATGCCTAAAAGCACGACATGTGCGTTTTGACCTTAGTGTCTCTTCTAAAACAATTGTAGTCAAGTTACACCAGCTCAGTAATTTGGTATGCTGAAAAACACACGCCATGTGGTAAAAGTTTGCAGAGAAGAGGTTGGAACTTTCGTCTGACCGACTTTTCATTCTGGCCATTTCGGATTTGCGTAACCGACACACAAATGATCGTTTAGTTCACGCAAACTGTCGAGACGAGGGTACTCTGCATATGTTTTTTTTCTCTCTTTTTTTCCAAACTAACAATGGATTATCATGTTGTTGGAAACAAGTCTGTCATTTTATTACATGGAAACGTCGTTCTGGATTGGCGAGTGAATAAAACACCAGCATTAATGTCTATTGACATCTCCCCGTAGCTGAAATGAAATACTCAACTGCTCCCGTGCTGCAGTCAAAATGAATGGAACGAGTCAAGCAGGTCTGAAGAAATGAAATAATGGCTCCCTCGACAAAGGAGTTGTGCTCAAACTAACTATTACGCCGAAGCCCTGACAGGGACAAGCAGAGGGAAACATTTATATCTTTGTCCTTCCATATCATCTGTTTATTAAAGAAAATGAGACATCGGAAACATCATTCAAATGGCCGTTAAATTATTTTCTATTGATCAAGTAGGTGCCTCAAAATGGCCAGTTGACGGGCATTTTCGCCTCCAACCTCCGGCTAGTAAGTGAGAACCCGGTTAGTGACTTCCGATCATAGTTCTATGATATGGAGAATTCGCAATAACAAAAACTGAACTTTTGTATATTATTTCTGTGTCAACGCGTATCGTTGGTCACGATTTAGGAGACTACTCTGTGGATTGCAATGGTAAAACGTTATTACAGACAGTCATGATGATGATCAAATTATCATAATAAATATCATACAAATCAAACAATTGAACTGAATATGCATGAAGCAGAATTTATTAAACATTCAGTCATACATGATCTCTGTGAGTTATCAAGTGTAAGTTGTAATCGGTTTTTTCAATGTTTGACCAATGTTTAACACCTGGTTCTCCGCTAGGTGATGGTGTTTGGGGTTCACGACTGTGAAAACGTCTTCCGGTCCGCACTTGTTTCTCAGGATACATAAATAAAACAATAACATTTGGAGTTTTTTGGTAAGCACTTGTAGTATCATGGGAAATAACTCGTGCTGATCACTGATGTGGAGGTGGCCCCTGCGCCCTTGCCTGGAATTGCTCGCGGTGTGAGACGCTCTGCCCCAGGGGCAGAAGGCCGTTTATATGGCTTCCACGTGCACAGCTGAGCTGGGGGATGGAAACATGAAAGAAAAAAAATTGCAGCAGAAAACCATTTTTGCCGCAGAAAATCGTCTTTTCCACGGCATTTTTTTTGCCGAGGTAAAAATCTGAATTGTGAGGGCTGCAGCAAGCGAAATCTTGACCGTTTTACTACTGAATAAGTAACAGACTGTTGTAGCAGTTTCTTACTCCATTTCCGATACATGCTTTCATACCTGTTTGACCCCCTTCCCTTGACATATTCACCTCCACAGACATATCCCCCTAAACATCCAGATATTTGAAAGATATATTATATGTGATTTTCTTTCCTAATTTAACTCGAACCCCGAGTACCATTTTAATAAGAGTTATTCCAAGACGATGATATTTTGGAGTACCCTGTGTCAGCTAGGATCTGAGATCTTGTGGAGTTGTCACCTGTCTTGTAGCTAGCCAGGAGTCTCGGGGGTCTTTAAGACACCCTATTTGAAATAAGACCCTCAAATCTGAAAATTTAACATGACGGAGACCTTGATACATGTACAGATGTCAAAATAACTCTTCAACCTGGCCTTTGGGCAAGTGGTTTGTGCATAGCGGGTTTAACTTGTCCCTTCTATCAATGTTATGTGTTGACAATTATGTGCAACTCAGCAAAATGAAGGGGTTGTCTACAGACAGGTGAAGGGACAAAAAAGATTTGACTGTGCTGAATTCAGGTTGTCTCTGGCAGACAAGCAGATATTATTTTGAGCCCTGCTTTTATCAGAAAAAAAATACCTGGGTGTCATTTATGAGGACTACAAGAAAAGCTGATGCCAGAGCAAATAGTGAACAGGAGAGTGGACGAGAAAAAGTTATTTGTTCAGTATCTACTTTTGGGATCACCCTTCCGTGTGTCACAGTTTTGGAGATATGATTAGTTGCAAAATGGCAGGTGATGGACATTAGGTCAAACTTCAGTGACCGGATAGAAATTTCCTGACCTGAATATGTGTAATTTGGGATCCAAAGGTTTTTTGCACAGCCTGACCACTTTGTTCAATCTCGAGTAAATCAGTCGTGATGTCCAATGTTTGGTCGGTTCATTTGACATGGAATGACCCAACTATGGTCATGATGGTAGCTGCTGTGTCTCTGTGAATTTATACATCAAATATAGATATGCTCATGCTATTTTCAGATTCTGAAGCCAGCCAGTCATAGAGGTGTATTCAAATGTCGAATACAGTTCTAAAGTGTAAAGTTTTGTAAGTGAAGGTGGTTGTATTTCAAACTGGAGCAGCAGAGAGGATTGTTGATAATTCTATCAAGCTAAGCTGGGAGGATGTGTGAAGCAAAGGAGGAAGAAGACTGGTGTGTGGAGGACCCCAATGAAGAATGGTTCAACCCGATGAAGTGGCGCAAAGGGACCTGGATGCCGGAAGGCAAAGTAATTCTGGAACTCTTTGAGAGACTCAAGAAGGAGAAGATCCTGGAGTTAAAGTGGAAATGTCCCGGGCGTCGCCCACCAGAGACGGAGCGCCAGGAAGAGGAAATGGAGTTGACAGAGAACCCAGATAATGATCAGGAGGAAGAAGAAAAACAGGATGAAAAGTAGGTTATTCTCTCTTCAGTATGCCATTCTCCTCTTAAGTGGGTCATTCTCCTCTTAAAGGTCATTCTTCCTTAAGTAGGTCATTCTCTCATATAAGTAGGTCCTTTGACCTTAAGTAGGTCATTCTCTTACATTTAAGTAGGTCATTCTCTTAAGTAGGTCATTCTTTTAAGTAGGTCATTTGGATCTTTTGAAGGTGAACTGTAAAACTTTTATTTGTTTTCTACTATGTTGCTTACAATCTTGTGTTATGAGATTTAACTGTTATACAAATTTGGGGCGAATATATTTTGCTAAATTGTACTAATAACAATATTAAAGTTATACTTTATAAATCCATATTGAAAACTTAATGGCTTGTCTCTCTTTGCTTGTAGAACGTAATGACGTTATAGAAGTCTCCTTCATTCAAGTTTTAGTTAATGTATCATTTTACATGACGTCATGCTAAGTCGGATGAATGATTGAGGACCACTATGACGTCATTACGTTCCAAAAACAAGGGGAGGCAATGGATGACGTTTTCAAAAGTTGTGGCTCACGTTTTCTGGTGGTGGTGTAAGTTTCGACAAAGAATATAATCCACAGAACTATTACCTCGTGTACATAAACAACTATAACTACAAAGGCCTTGATTTCTGACATTTTAGCAGAATATTGGAAAACTTTGCAGTTCACCTTTGAATATGACATTCTTTTAACTGTGCTTTCCTGCTTTCAATATGGGAGTGATAGGTGCCCAACTTCAGAATATTTACCAATAATTAAAATAAGAGAACAGACAATATACCCCCAAATTAGAGTTGACAAATCTCCTAATTTCAGCAAAATCTGACCTAATTTTGCTTCTTTTGAAACCTAAATTCACCAAATATACCTGGCATTTTCTAGTACTATTCAATTTTATAGTATTTTAATCCCAAAATTAGAGACTCTTTATTGGTACCCTAATTACGGAGCTGTATCAGCCCTTGCCTGTATATTCATCCATCATGTCCATGGATTTTGTAGTTACTTCTACTTCAAGTATTCTACTCACACACGTAATTAGACAAATTGTACATCAATTTGCATGACCGGACATGTTGGATATAAGAAAGAATGTCATAATTCATCTTATCACAGACTTGCCTCTTGTCATTTCTTCTAAAAGTTGTCATCATGATATGGAAGCATCCACTGGCAGTAAGGTTGGCAAAGGAAGTACTTGATCTTCACTGATCAAAAAATGACCAGTGTAACTTGTACATATATTTACTATGAATGAACAGTTTTTATTTTGAAGATTCATTTAATGTAGTCCTTATATTTATGATTTGATGCTCCTAACCTATGCTTTAATATATATTTATTATTTTTTAATTAGACCAACAAGTTTTGGGGAGTTTGAGTTCGATGATGCATCAGAGGCCTCAACCAAAATTACCCCCAGACGAACTCCAGGTGAGCCAGATTATACCTGCATATGAAGGTGTTCTCTACACGACAAATCATATGTAGAACATACAACTCAGTTTGCACTTATGGTTAACATATGTCTGATAAGATGTTATTTACAGTGGATCTATTAAAGGTTTTCCCGGCCAATCTAGTTAAAATTTGATCTTGTCTGCTCCCCCATTTGGATATGTCGCTTGAAGGATCTAACAGGCTTGCAGTAATAATAATGATAATAATACTTCATTTACGAAGGGGATTCATTTGGTACAAAACCAATCTTCCTTGAGTCCCTCACACTCCCCCTTACATACAAATCATTCACACACATACAAAAATAGGAAATAAAATCAAGTAAAAAAAGTTTGAAATAGAGAAAATATGCACATATAAAAATACAGTAGAACTGATTGGTACAGATCTTAAATCATATCTGCATACATTACGTGCAGGTATGGAAATACACTTTATGACTACATTTTACTAATTACTATGGTCATGGAATTTCAAACATTGACATGTACATACTATAAATATTTTGACAGAATGAAACTTTCCATGCATTTTTTTAATACATTTATGTTAGATGATTTCATTATATCCAGGGGTAACTGATTCCAGAGAGTCACTCAAGAGTATTTGAAGGCATGTTTGTATGTTTCAGTATTGGGTTTGGGTGGAACAAGATTTTGGGTGGCCATGGAATGTAATGATTTCTGATAAACTGATGTTGGATGTGAATTGCTTAGCTAGATAATCTGATGCTAGGCCATGTTGACATTTGTACATGAGTATGGATCTGTGGTTTTTTATTCTATCATCAATTGTCATCCATTTCCTGACTTGGTGTATTAAAATATGCATCAAGGATAATTCTGGCTGCTCGCTTCTGAACTCAAGTGTCAACCAATCCTGAGAATGCTCATAGTGCTTTGAAGGAAACTTTAATGATGGAGAATATTTGGTTGGCTTAGACGCCGCCCTGACGGGGTGTCTTTTCATGTTGCCGCGGTCCCGAGATTGTGGTACCATAATATGGTGCAGATATATGAACTGGTCTTTGGTGTAAACATGGGGCTAAACAGACACAGTGAACCTATCTCCCCTCCACGACTGCAAGTGGATAAGTCCAGATGTGACCATGATGTCATAATGCTATTAAATATTCATGGTGTAAATCACACTCCTGAAGAGTGAAGTTGTTGTGGAGAAGTTGTTGTCAAGGAGAGCTGTTTTCAATCACCTAGATTAATGAGAGTGATAACTGATTAGGAGTGTGGTGTGATCACACCTGTCAAAAACGAATGACTGCTATATCATGAGATAGCTGACAAAGAAAAGAACACTGTACCAGTCCGTACTGGGTATTCACAATGTGCACCTGATGTGTACAGCTGATCTTCTTAGTTAGTGGATACACTGGGGAGAGACGGTATCTAACTTTTGAGGTCACGGTCAATGGCCCAAAAAATCAGAAAAAGCTTTAGAAATTGCATTCATTTATGATTTTGAACATTAGGGATTCTGTCACTTACCAAAATTGAGGTCAATGCCACGGTGACCCCAAAATCAGAAAATAATTAAAAATCGCCATTTTTTGGAATGGATACATTAGAGTGACAAGAGTTCAAGGGTCACTGAATTCCCAACTAGGCATTGCTGTGGGAAAGCTAATTGACACACTCCAAAATCAAAATCTGTTTGTTGTGCGAGCATTTATTGAAGCCATTGAGTTTTGGTTCTTGTTGGATTTTTTCTTCATTTAATATGTATTTGGTGTTTATTCATAGGTACTGGAAAGTCTCCCAGGCCTCAAAAAAGGGTGGCCCGGATGGACAATATTCTCAATGATATAATGCGACAAAGAAAACAAAATCAAGCAGCCAACAAGACCCTAGGAGTGAAAGTGAGGCGAAATCCTATCTACAGCAACGCTGCTTCACCAAAGTTCAGACCTGGACTGGGCTCATCACCAGGCAGCTCGGCTCCCAAACCACTGACAACAGACCCATGCTCTTCTAGTGTGTTCTCAACAAGCAGTACACCCACAAATACTGCATTCACCAGCACCACAGTCTTCATCGATACTGACCAGTCTGGCAGTAAGGGAGTATTACCAGCCTACAGTGCTCCTTGGGCCCCTACTTCAGTGGTGCCGCCTGTCCCAGTCAGCTCGCCAGGTCCAAAGAAACCTGCTCATTCTCCAGCACCATCACAGACTCGAGAGAACCAGGCAGTGGTGCCACCATTTAATCCAGGTTCAGCTTTATCCTCTGCATCTGTGAGACCAGGAACCCCAGCCAGAATACAGAACAATGTTGCAGGAGCTCCACCGCCAGTTCCTCATGCTGGTCAAAGCCGGGCTAAAACACCCCCCAGCAGCCAGATTGGACCAGCAGCCCCACAAACAGTTCCAAAACTTCTACTGAAAATCCCTCCATCCAATCAGCATCCATTTATCAGTAACAAATCTGAACAGCTGGGTTATTCTGCAGGACGAAAGACGCCTCCAGTGAGTCACGCTGGACAAAGAACACCGCCTGTGTATCAGAACACCCCCAAGACTCCGCCCATACACCCCAAATCGCCCAAGACACCCCCAGCTTACCATAATACTATGCAGAATGCACCGAAGGCTTCCACTGCATACCAGAATGCACCTAAAGCACCCCCTGTGTACCAGGCTGCTCCAAGAACACCCCCTGTGTACCAGGCTGCTCCAAGAACACCACCTGTGTACCAGGCAGCTCCTAGGACACCACCTGTTTTCCAGAATGCTCCAAAGACACCCCCTGGGTATCAGAATGCTCCAAAAACACCCCCTGGGTATCAGAATGCTCCAAAGACACCACCTTTTAGCCAGAATGCTCCTAAGACACCCCCTGCATACCATAATCCTCCTAAGACACCCCCTGTATATCAGAATGCTCCGAAGACACCTCCTGTTTACCAGAGTACTCCGAAGACACCTCCTGTTTACCAGAATACTCCCAAGACACCCCCTGTTTACCAGAGTGCCCCAAAGACACCCCCTTCTTTCCAAAATGCACCAAGAACACCTCCCATTAGCCAGGCTGCCTTGATGTCACCACCAAGTTTCCAGAGTGCTCCCAAAACGCCTCCTGCATACCAGAATGTCCCAAATATGTCTCTACCATATCATGGTGGGCCTAAAACACCACCATCTTATCAGAATGTTCCAAAAGGTCCATCTGGTCATCAAAATACAACCAAAACTCCTGCAACATACCAGAACAACTCTAGGATTTCTGCCAGCTTCCATAACAGCTCTAAGACACCCCCACCATACCATACAGTTATGTCCAGAGGACCACCCGTGAGTACAGGCATATCTGTAACTCGGACATTCTCTCAGGCTGTGGTCAGACCTGCATATTCTGGTCTTGGTGCAGGGCTGAGAACTCCAATGACCACCAGTCACTTTGTGGGAAATGTGCCAACCAATCTAGGTGTACCAAGGACTTTATCAGCAGGGATGAGACCACCTCCTGCACACACTGCAGTGTCCATGACCTCCGGAGAGAACTTTCAATTACCACCCAGTGTCATTAACAATCTCTCCAGACTTCCTAATACAGCACAGCTCTTTACTAGACCACCAATGACCTCACCATCAGGACCTAGCATTGTTTCAACTGCACCCAACTCCATACAGGGCCCACAGCCTGGAATTCGGGGTCATCCTTCAGGCAAAACACAGCCCAGTGGTGTGACATCTGTGTCTAGGGATGCTACATAGAGATTATTCGCCATGGCACGTCTTCATTATCATGGGAGGTCATATACCTTAGTGATGCAAACATATGGTGTTAGAACTTCGAGGCTGTATAGAGAATATTGGATTCAAGTAGCATATAATTTCATTATCAAGAGAGACCATAGAGAATATTCTAACACATGAAAACTACATCTATGTCATGGAGAATATTGACTCGTACACATGGTGACAAGTTTTCTATCAACTTTGATCACTTGGAAAATGCTTTTGGTGTTGTCTGTTGAAAAAAGGCAAGTCTATCTGGTTTATTAGAGTATTTTATTTAGTATGAAGCACCAAGAAAGATTTTATGTGATTGTTCTAGTCGATGAATTTCATGAATTTACAGTGTTTAAAAATCATATATTCGGCATGTTTGGTATTCAAGATTCTCCTGAAAATTTGTAATGACCAACAGTTTGTTCATTGTTCTGGTTGATTTTATGACTGAAGTCAAAACAATTTCATATTGTTTAGGCTTTTATCAATCATCAGTTTTGTTTTATTGCAGGTTTTGTAGGCAGGATGTTTCTAACTTGATCATGTTCATGTAATTGGTATGGTTACACCTATACACAAGTTGACTTACCCACACTTTATTGTTATTTGTTTGTTGAAAAATTGTTAAAGATATTATATGTACATTTAGATGTACTGGTATGTAATATGTTTCTGAGAAATGACGGCAAAATTTGGAAATTTAGCACCCTATTCAATGAAATCATAAAGAAAATATTCAAAACTCTTGGGGCTTCCCAAGTTATAGTTGAGCCTTCCCAAGTTCATCTGTATTTTATCTGTGAACGTAGTCAGATATTTACGTGTACTTGTAAGAATATTTATGTATCTGGGAAGAATATTTTTTGTGAGACTAGTAATAACATGGCAGTGTGACTAACGTCACAGGACCTACGAAGTACAGTAGGCATTAGGACTCGAACGCGAACTGAACTCTTGGAAATCCCCACCCCCAGTTGAAATCCTGCCTATATTAAGATGGGCACCGCCCAAGTCAGAATCGCCAGTGATTTTCATCAAAAATCACCAGAAATTTTCATCAAAAGTAGGTCAGCTCAGAACTTGTTGGTAACAGTCTCCTAATGCGCCTTCATTCCAAAATAAATAACGATCGCCGATTTAATTTTACAATTTTTTAATTAAAGGAAACAGATTGAATAATATAGGTTCAGTAGATTTCAAGCTTTACGTGTGAAAATACATTTACATCTCTTTAATGGTTTTCAGTGCCCTTGTACAGGATCAAAACAACTTTTTGAATCACATTATTTTCCCAACAATACAACAAATTTTTATATATAGTACTATAGTAGAAAGGTAGCATTTATGTAGTTTACGGTAATTCAACTCAAGACCAACACCTTCTATGCACAAGATAATAATGATTCTATGTCATTCTGCTGAGCATAACCGGTACAAAGACGAATAAATAGCGTCTCTACATCACGTTGTTATCTATATATATGAGACAACACATTTTGGGCATCGGCAATCTGATGAATGTACTATTCCGGTTTTCTTGTTTCACATTATATTCTATGGCGGTTGATCGGTGATTTTCTTCATTGATAAACGTTAAACCACCTCAGCTTCGTTATGGAAACAGCGCGGATTGTTTGAGGGTATATGCAGTAGTTAAGATTAACCTCAGTAATAGGGCCATGTGGCATACAGTGAGACGGTATTTTTAGCTGTGGGTAATTTGACCTGAATTTGAAGGCTCAAGCCTGGTGTGGCCAATGTGAAATAGGATACACGTTAAAGGCTACAGTTCACATATATCTATAACAATATACTGAAGTGTTAATTATCAATCTAATTTTAATCAGAATTATTTCAGATCAGAACTTGCTGGTAACAATGCCCTAATGCACGTTCATGCCAAAAATCAAGGTTCTAATGTCAACGGTTCTCCTTATTTTGCCGACGAAAGGATTTGGATGGACTGACTGACTGCCTGACTGACTGACTCATTACCGGACAATTTGCGATCTGTAGCCTACTTCGTAGGAATATGAGAAGAGGAAGATTATATCCAATAAATTAACTTTCATGGTCTAGCGAATCGAGTGTAGATTATTCTAACTGCTTCGTAATGTAATATTGTAAATTGAATCACTCTTTCATTGATATATTTCATTTTGTTGTGAGATACTATAAAAGATAATATACCACAACACCAGTATTTGTTTTTTATTCTTGATTTCCTCGGGCAAAATTTGGCTGAAGGGTTTTGTCATATACGTCCATGCGTCACAGCTTTCTTGTTGCCAAGATATCTTTAAAACGACTTGCCTTAGGCATACCAAACTTGCAGTGCACATCCACATGCCCGCGACCCAGAACTCTGTTGAATCTGGAACTTTGGAACTTGTGTATCTTGGAAACCATTTCGCTATTCAGTGTGAAACTTGGAAAAGATCCTCGATACATCAAGAAACTTTAAAAGAATGACCAAACCAGTTTCCCTGATTGGGTGGAAATCTTGGTGGCCATGTTTAATTTTTGCAAAATCTTTAATGATGAAAATATCTGACATCATTTAGTGTTCTATATACGAAACTTGGTATACAGCATTGATATATCAAGAGACTTGCAATGAATAACCTCGTCAGTTCTTCTGAGTGGCGGGAAGGATGGGTGGCCATCTTTAATTTATGCCAAATCATTAATCTCTGATATCGTTCAAGTGCTCGATGTAAAATTTGGTATACATCATCGATGCATCAAGAGACTTACGATGAACTGGTTTCTCTGATTGGGCGGAAATCTTGGCGACCATCTTTAATTGATGCAAAATCATTAATCTCTATCTCTGATGTTCAAGTGCTTCATATGAAACTAAATCATCGATACATCAAGAAACTTACAATTAATGGCAACCAGTTTCTCTGATCAGATGGAAAACTTGATTGCCATCTTTAATTTGTGCAAAATCTATACCTCTGGTACTGTGCAAGTGTTTGACGCAATACTTTGTATACATAGACACTAAAAATGAATGACGGTACCCTTTTCTCTGATTGGATGGAAACCTTGGCAGCCATTTTTAATTCATGTAAAATCATTGATCTATATATTCTTTGATACTGTTTAAGTGTTCAGAAGGATACTTGGTATACATCATTGATACATCAAGAGACAAGTTATGACTGCTGGTTTCTCTGATTGTACGGAAACCTTAGCATGCTTAGGGGCCATATTTCTAATTGCAAAATATTTGATAATCTGTATATTTGTCACTGGACTGCTCGGTGAAAGTAGTATGATTCAAATTGAATACATTATGAATGGATGGCGCCCAGAGCCCAGGGGTTTTCAGATGTGCAGCTTCGTATTGAATATTTTTACGTTGCAGTGATTAGGCCCTTTTGCGAATACTCCAATACTATTATTACGGTACCATTGCCGCATTTTAGGCGAAACCGTGAGATTTACCTAGATTTACGCCTATCGATAATGACTTCACTCCGCCCATATTTTACAGAGCTTCACAGATGTGTTAATTTTTTATTTTGTGATATAGGCTCGAGAAAGATACTGTGAGTGAGTGAATATGATTTAACGTCACTTTCAATACTATTTCAGTCATATCACAACGTTTGGTTCCTTTTCACACCGGGGGTGGGGGTCCTATTCCTTTTCACAGAACTGTTTGATACAGCTACTAAATTTTGGAAACTTACTCCTATAGTTGTATTCTAGAAGCCAACAGAAAATTAGTTGCCTCAGCCATTTCAGGTGCAATAATCTCAGATTTTCTGATGTATGCTTCAATGTGTTTTTTAACAGCTACCAAATTATGAGGAAACTTTTTTATCTAGTGTTCTAGATGCCTACAAAAAAAGTTGTCTCGGCGTGTCTTTGGATGTAATATATAGTTGAATGTACAAGTTATATCTGCAGATCTGTGTTCAGTACAGCTACTAAATTTTGGAAACTAATTTATCTGGTTGTAGCCTGGAGACGTACAAAAAATTCAACTGTGGAATGCTGTGCGAGACCGTTGAAGGCTTGCGATGGCACCGATGCCGTCCACTTCTTACCGCATGGCTACAACAAGGTTGTTGTAGATGCAGGCATGTCTACATATGATCATGCCATGTGTTCAGATGATGTCACTGCATGACTGGTCCTTGGATATTCCAATATTAAAGGGAAACCCAAACAGGGTCTGAAAAAGTTGAGAAAAGTATTCAAATTTGATTCCCAAATCGTAAACCTGCTTTAATTAATGCCATAATCTCCGTCAGGAAGATGATATACAAACCGTAAAACGGAAGTTAAAACCAAAAGTTATCTCCCCTAGAGGAGAGTTGTCCGCCCCTAGGGGAGCTCTCCCATTCATCCCAGTGGAGTTACTATAAAGGGCTCTGCTCAAATCATTCCTATCCTCTTTCTCTGTTTGTACTCGACCAGTACACATCAAGGAAGTGTTTATTCAATTACAACCTGTGTTGTTGTTGTTGTAATCGCCGTATCCTTTATCAGTGATTGACTTGTGTTCTTTCTTGTCGGAAATTCTTCTTACATAGTTATGTCTGAGGTTCCGATTTCTAATGCTTGTCGTACGTGTGGACAAGTTTGGTCCCATTTGGACGCCCACACGATTTGTTTTAGTTGTAAAGAGTTGTGTTATCGGCAGTCTAATTGCGCCGAATGTTTGTTATGGGACTCGTCGACCTGGAGGAATTATGCCCAGGCTCGACGGGCTTATCTTTTGCATGCGTCTGATGACCCGTCTCTTTCGGAGGTCGACAGACGCGTGTTGGAAATTGCCCTTGTAAATGACATGAAAACTAACGAAGATATCGTTGGTATTGGATTAGATGTCTCTCATAGATTTAGAAGTCCGGTTTCACCGGCATCTGTAAATATTCCCCCGAGTGGGACGGTCGTACAGCAAGATAAATCTCAACTGCTAGACAGTTTGTCCTGTACAGGTATTGCATTGTCTGGAGTCGCGGCCAAACCGGTTCCATTGTTTGATTCAACAAAGCCCTCTAGACCCAGGTCAGTTTTGCCTGACCGGCCCATTGTTCCCGTCAGACAAAAGAATGCAGTGGGGTCGCATGTGAACTCGACTTCTCCTTTGTCAATTGGTTTATCCCATAACGTTACTAAACGAAATAAACATCGTCGTGTGTCAGTTTCTCCGTTGCGGGTTAAATCTAAACATAGTTTATCTGAATCCGTTTCTCGTTCTATGGTGGGTCGTTCGGACCTGCCTTTGAGTGTCCAAGTTGCGGACTTACGATCTCCGGTTACTGCGTATGTTGATTCATCACATCGTCGTTCCCATGCTTCTACACGACGCTCACGTACACCGCAAAACCGTTCACGTTCTCGTTCACCGGTTCGGTGTGTTGTTTCTCCGCGACGTTCTGTTACGCCGCCTCGTCCTTTGTATTCACATGTACGTCGTTCTCATTCGCCTGTGCGACGATCTCGTTCTCCTGTTCGTAGTTCTCGTCCACCGGGTGGTTCTAGTACTATTTTTCGGCCTTCCCG